>PKML01057114.1:13842-31583 GCA_002933935.1 Eutrema yunnanense | reverse complement strand
AGATAGCATACCAAATGCTGGAAAATCACTTATGGTCCACATAAGTACCGCACGCATCGTGAAATTCTGTTGGAGAGAAACATCGAACGCTTGAACACCATCTTTCCATAACATTTTCAACTCATAAATTAATGGCTGCAAGAAAATATCAAGGGATCTCTTAGGATGCTCCGGTCCGGGGACAAGAATCGTGAGGAACAAAAACTCTCGTTTCATGCACAAACTAGGCGGAAAATTGTAAGGTGTCACAATTACTGGCCACAATGAATATTGCCACCCATGTTTCCCAAAAGGGTTGAATCCATCTGTAGATAATCCGAGGTATACGTTCCTTGGCTCATCCGCAAAACTAGGATACACCTCTTGAAAATGTTTCCACGCTTCTGCATCTGAGGGATGCGCAATCTCTCCATCTGAGTTATGTTCTGCATGCCATCTCATAGCTCCTGCCATGCGCTCGGATTGATATAACCTTTTCAACCTATCTGTTAACGGCAAATACCACATCCGTTTATGTGGAACTGGTACTCTGCCACCCGTTTCCTGATACCGAGGTTTCCCACAAAAACGACACTTGCGACGGTTTTCGTCCTTTCTCCAGTATATCATACAATTATCGATGCACACATCTATCATCTGATACGTCAATCCAAGACCAACTACAGGTTTATGAACCTCGTAGTATGAAGCCGGTGAGACATTATCTTCAGGTAAAATATCTTTCACAAAATCAGCTATCGCATCCACACATTCCTCCGCCAAGTTGAAATCGGTCTTTATTGTCATCAACCTGCTTGCAGTTGATAAATGCGATATTCTCTCTCTACATCCTTCGTATAGTGGATGCTTAGCTGCATCTAGCATATCAAAAAACTTCCGAGCTTCTAAATTAGGTTCCTCTATTCTAATACCATCCGGAACATACGATGCTACGTTTTCGCGATACGTATCATTCACCATCTGAACGTTTGCATCTACTTCCGGTGTTGGTTCCTCTATTCTACCCGAATAATTAAAACCACTACAATGATATTGCACCATTGCATTAGTTTCTCCATGCATATACCAAATCTTATAACTCGGCATTAACCCATTCCTATAAAGATGCTTCCATACTTCCCCAACAGAGACTAATCTATGATTTCGCCATTTAGGACAAAGACAATACAATTTACCGTATTCCGACGTCATGCTATTGTTTGTCGCAAATGTCATGAATTCCTCAACACCTTGTGCATACTCATCCGTCAGTAGATTCGTCGCTGGATCTTGCCGTGGTCTATCCATCCACGATCGAAAATAATCTCTAGTGTTTGGATTTGAAGAAGACATTTTCTATGTTTTTTTTTGGGTGTAAATTGTGAATGAGGGTGGTGTTGTATTTATAATTAAAATTTCCACGGATTTCCGACCAATTTCCGACCAGTGTAAAATTTCAAACGGCTATGAAACGGCTAGTGCAACGGGCAGATTAACGTTTATATTTTCGTTGGGAGTTGGTCGGATTCCTTACTGGTCGGAAATTGGTCGGAAATTTAATCCAATTTCCGACCAATTTCCGACCATCCTAATACTCGCCAACGACTATAAACGGCTAATGCAACGAGTACATTAACGTATATATCTCGTCGGAAAACAGTCGGAAATCGGTATGGAATACCGACCAATTTACGACGATTTTATTCGGTCTCCAATCCGTCGGAAATTGGTCAGAAATCCCGACCAAAATTTCAACCAACTTAAAATGGTCGGGAATTCCTGACCAATTTCCGACGGGTGTGTTTTCATCGGAATGTCGTCGGTATGTGGTTGGAAATTCCCGACCATTTTAAGTTGGTCAGAATTTTGGTCGGAAATCGGGATGTTTTCTTGTACTGGATATCTACCGCTCGGTTCGCAACTCCATCTCCGTAAGAAGGAAAATGCGCAAGTTCGAGGACCTCATGTCTCTTTGGCTAATTTGAAGGAAACTCACTTTTCCTAATTAAGCCTTTTATTATTTGTTTTTTTATTATTTTTTTGCCAAGGTAACAAGTATATAGGTCTAACTTTTTGTAAAGCCTCACATTCATTCCTTTAATGATATTTACAGTTGTAGCAAAAAAAAAAAAACTAATGCCTCACATTCATTCCTTTAATGATATTTATAGTTGTAACAACAAAAGAAAAACTAAGGCTTAGGAAGAAAAACTAATACATATTACACCAATATCTTAATACGGAGTAGATTATGAACTTTCGTAAGACATTAAATAGTAGAAACAACAAAAGATCATATAACTTCAACATTTATTGGAAAATAGAAATATGATAGACAATAGTTTCCTAAGAATATTACCCTTTAGAAAGTGACAGCATACCTGACCAAAAAAAAAAAAAGTGACGGCAATAAAGATTGTTTGCCACCATATCACATAAAATTTTGCAAAACAAGCTCATTTTATTCATAAAATAGTAACAAAATATATATTAAGAAATGCTACGCATAGCAAAGGATTTTTTTTTGTTTTGATTAGATTCGGAAGTAATCCCAGACCCTTAATGGGCCCAGACTAATCTCCCGAGCGAAAGTGACACAGCCCACTTATGATGCCCCACTTGGCCAAGAGTTAGTGTGATAATTCCGCATCCGGGGGGATTCGATCCCCGGCCTTGACCAACAGGGCCGAAACTCACCCCGAATGGGAACCACCCCACTACAACCTCTTGGTTAACTAACATTGCAAAGGATTTGAAACAATGGAAAAAGTAACATTGAAAGAAAAATGAGATTTTAAGGGCTCTCATATTTTCAACTATTTCACTTGGCCATAGAGTGTGCTCAGAATAACTCGCATCAGAATTTCTTGTAAACCTGTAACATTTTTTACTTTTCTCTTTTCTTTTTGTTTTCATTTTTTTTAATTATTTATTTTACACGAAAATACAAACTCAAAATACCATTGAGAGGACTATATGCATACACAAAATCTATATACAAGGTTTGTTCGTTTGCCTGCCGTATGAGAACTGCCACCAATGACCATACAGTGTTTGTTTGTCAGACATAACCTTTTGTGGCCAAACGCTTACGTCCAGTCACTGCGATATGCGTTCAAAATTTTTGATCGATAAAAAAATTTAGCGTTGCGACCAGTCGCAAAAACCAACCGTATGACTGTCAAACGAACAACAATCAGCGGCGGTTGTGGCTGGATGCATGTCACAACCACAACCGCCGATATCAGACAAACAAACAAACCCACAAACATTTGAATATATAATTTATACATTTAAAATAAGAAAATAGTATAGTTTATATAACCCTATGTTTCTATATGTTTGCCTCGCTTCTCCGCATCTCTTAACCTCTTCCTCTGATCTCATGATCAAATCTCCAAGTGACCAATTAATTAACCCAGAACATATACATAACTCTCGAATTATGTAGTGCAAATAAATGACCCAACATATCAGAAAACTCGAAATCTGAAAGTTTTTGCTGTCACCAAAATTTTGTTCATACCAACTGCGTACAAACAATCGATCAATTTTATAGTATTGATTACTATAAAACTAAAAAAAATTCATCTACCGATAAAATTATAATATGATTAAGTTTGAATGTTAATCAGTCAAAATATTGGGTTGAGTTCGCTACCTGTATATTGGGTGGTGGTGGCTTGAAGGGGGTCGACGGATCCCAGCGGTGGAGTTGACTGGTGGTGGAGTTCACGAGTGCTGGAGTTCACGGGTGGTGGAGTTGAATGGTGGTGGTGGTGGAGTTGACTGGTGGGCGGCTTGTCCGGGCAGAGGTTTTCTATTCCACAGCTAGGGTTTGACGATTGTCCTTTTTTTCTTTGGTTTAGTCTCGATTTCGATTTATCTTATAATTTGGTTTAATTTCCCAAATCGGGCCCATCGGATTTTTTGGTTCGATTCCTTATCCGATTTATTATTATTATATAACAAAAACAAAAACCACAAAAAATTAAATACATGAAAAAATTTGGTCAAAAAACAAAAATTGGGTCGATATGTCAATCGGCATTAAAGGTGAACATTACATATTAAAGATAAAAAAATTTGGGTCGATATTAAGTCTTTAATCTCGTAAAAGTTTTTCTAGTTGGGTCATTAAATATCTATGAAAGTTGTTTATATATATGTAGTTCGACCTTAAATTCGACCTTCGTCGTTTTATATATATTCACCTATTTGAAGCTAAAGCCCGGCCATATCATTTTTACGGTTGGGCCTCTATATTTCACGGAATTGATCTCTTAAAAAAAGGTTCTCGAAATATTAATGGAGATGGTTGTAGTACAAAGATTTTTCAAGATAATTGGCTTCCCACTCATCCTCCTAGGCCGGCTGTATCTAATGATATCAATAATATGCAAATGGTATCTGATCTTATTAAAAAAGAAGGGACATACAGATCATGGGACGTAGAGGCTTTATCCTCCTTATTATCAAATGAAGATTGTGAACTTGCTCAATCTTTATACATAGCACAACGACCTGGTGCAGATAACGTCCGATGGAATTATAATAAAACAAGTAACTACTCATTTGCTTCAGGATATTGGTTTTCACGTCACAATAACGAATTTGAAAATACAACCCCACAAATTCCATCCGGAGATACATAATTAAAAGCAAGAATTTGGAAATTGAATCTAATGCCTAAGATAAAACATTATATATGGAGGATATTAACCAAAGCCATTGGTACAACGACTAGATTAATAACTAGGGGTGTCCGAATGGATACTACTTGTCAATGTTGCTGTGCGGAAGCAGAAACCATTAATCATATGCTTTTTACATGTCCCATTTCTGTAAGAACACGGAGGCTTTCAAATCTGCCTTTTAGTGTATTATATTCACCTTCTCAAGATGTAGAAGAAAACATCAGAAATATCATTAATCTCCAAGGGATACAAGGGCCTCCTGATGAACAAAAATTTCTACCATTTTGGTTAATGTGGCGTATTTGGAAATCTAGAAACAACTTAATCTTTAACAAGAGAAAAGTAGATCCCCAACGAGATACATATCTTGCAATAGCAGAAGTTAGAGAATGAATTTCTGCAACTACCAAAGGGAATGAGATAAATACAGAATCAACATCAACATCGTGAGACTCTTCGGTCACAAAATGGAATCGGCCTAGTGTGAGTTCACTTAAATGCAATTATGATGCGGCTTATGATCCGATTTCTATGAGGGTTGTTGGTGGATGGATATTAAGAGATCACATGGGAGTTTCAAAATATTGGAGAACTACATACTTAGGTTATGTGGTCTCGAGTTTGGAAGCGGAAGGGAAAGCATTGTTAGCATCTATACAAAATATTTGGAGCAGAGGGTTCAAAAACGTTCAATTCAAAGGTGATTGCCAGATGCTTGTTGAGTTACTACAGGGAGTGAAAGAAGATTTTTCAATGACGAATTTAATCGATGATATTAATGTATGGAAGCAGAGAATTCAAAATGTAATTTTTCTCCATGTAAAAAGAGATTCAAACGAATCAACGCATAAATTAGCTCGTAAAGGTCCATATAATAATGTTTTCTACTCTAGGTCAATGTATCCGCCTTCATTGTTAACTAAAACTTTGTATCTTGACTTTGTTAAGTCTAATTAATAAAAAGAAATTTCGTCGAGAAAAAAAAAGGATTTGAAACAATGGAAAAAGTAACATTGAAAGAAAAATGAGATTTTAAGGCTCTCATATTTTTAACTATTTCACTTGGCCATAGAGTGTACTCAGAACAACTAGCAGCAGAATTTCTTGTAAACATGTAACATTTTTAACCTTTCCCTTTTCTTTTTGTTTTCATTTTTTAATTATTTCTTTTACACGAAAATACAAACTCAAAATATCATTGAGAGGACTATATGCATACATAAAATCTATATATAAGGTATGTTCGTTTGCCTGCCGCATGAGACTGCAACTGCCACCAGCGACCAAACGGTGTTTGTTTGTCAGGCATAACTTCTTGTGGCCAAACGCTTACGTCCAGCCACTGCGATATGTGTTCAAAATTTTTGATCGATAAAAAAATTCAGCGTTGCGACTGAAACTGTTGTGACCAGTCGCAAAAACCAACTGTGTGACTGTCAAACGAACAGCAATCAGCGGCGGTTGTGGCTGGATGCATGTCACAGCCACAACCGCCGATATCAGGCAAACAAACAAACCCACAAACATTTGAATATATAATTTATACATTTAAAATAAGAAAATAGTATAGTTTATATAATGCTATGTTTCTATATGTTTGCCTCACTTCTCCGCATCTCTAAACCTCTTCCTCGGACCCCATGATCAAATATCCAAGTGACCAATTAATTAACCCAGAACATATACATAACTCTCGAATTATGTAGTGCAAATAAATGACCCAACATATCAGAAAATTCGAAATCTGAAATTTTTCACTGTCACCGAAATTTTGTTCATACCGACAGCGTACCACATATCGATCAATTTTATAGTATTGATTACTATAAAACTAAAAAAAAATCATCTACCGATAAAATTATAATATGATTAAGTTTGAATGTCAATTAGTCAAAATATTGGGTCGAGTTCGCTGTCGGTATATTGGGTGGTGTTGGTTTGAAGGGGGTCGGCGGATTCTAACGGTTGAGTTGACTGGTGGTGGAGTTTACGGGTGGTGGAGTTGACTGGTGGGCGGCTTGTCCGTGCGGAGGTTTTCTGTTCCGCAGCGGCTAGGGTTTGGCGGTTGTCCGTTTTTCCCCTGGTTTAGTCTCGATTTCGATTTATCTTGTAATTTAGTTTAATTTCCCAAACCGGGCCCATCGGATTTTGTAGTTCGGTTTGTTATCCGATTTATTATTATTATGTAACAAAATCAAAAACCACAAAAAAAATATTAAATATATACAAAAATTTGATCAAAAAACAACAAATTGGGTGGATATGTCAATGGGCATTAAAGTTCAAAAAACAACAATTTGGTGGATATGTCAATTGGGTACATATTAAAGGTCAAACAAAGATTGGGTGGATATTAACTCTTTAATCTCGTAAAAGTTTTTCTAGTTGGGTCATTAAATATCTATGAAAGTTGTTTTTATATATATGTAGTTCGAGCTTAAATTCACAATAAACTAGATATTGGAATTAAAATAGAATATCTTCATAGTATTAATCAATTATTAAATTACAATACTCCTCATAGTGTTACAGTTACATAAAATCTATATACAAATTACATAAGATCCACATAATTAATCTTCTGATCGCTAAACCTCTCCGGCGACTTAAAAGAGGTGTTTTCGGGCAAATGAGGGATTTTACTAGCATTATGCTTTACTTCAACTGAATCATTCTCAACCAGAACCAGGTAATTTTTCTTCACTATTTCTGTGTGTTATTCGATCATACATTTTGTAAATCGTTTTTTTTTTGGCTTGAATCTTTGTTTCCAGCTGAAGATGAAGATGATGTACATCACGAATGTGCTACTTGTTCTACCACTAATATGGCTTCAGCTTGGATCTTCAAGCAATACCTTTTCCTCCTCCGATCCTTTGTCAGGGAACCGTACCCTTGTATCCCCTGGAAATGTGTTCCAGCTCGGATTTTTTAATCTTTCCCCAAGTGGCGAGCGCTGGTATCTTGGAATCTGGTATAAGGAGATACATGAGAGAACCTATGTTTGGGTTGCGAACATAGACAAACCGCTCTTCGATTCTAATGGAATCCTACAAATCTCGGATGGCAAGCTAATTCTAAGCAATGGATCTCATGAGTTGTGGTTATCAGATAGTACACCACAAATAAAAGAGAGATCCACGGAGCTGGTGGGAGAGCTCCTGCCTAGCGGGAACTTCGTCCTGAGATACTCCAACAGCACCGACCCAAAGCGTTACATATGGGAGAGTTTCAACAACCCAACAGATACTTTACTCCCGGGAATGAAACTAAGATCACGTAAACGCTTAGAATCTTGGAAAGAAGTTAATGATCCAGCAAAAGGAGAAGTCGCCTTCGAACTCAACGGTCGAGAGTTCCCTAGGTTTCTTATCTTGAGGGGAGAAGAGAAGCTGTTCCGGAGTGATGCTTGGTACATGGGGTTTTCCGACTTACCTCTGGCTTTAACAACAACCAGAGAAGAGGCTATCGGTGTGTACCAAACAACTAACAACGACCCGTACTCAAGGTTAGTGTTATCCGCCTGGGGAGTGTTACAAAGTTTAGCGTGGAACCATACAACGCGGACTTGGAACCAGCTATGGATTGTACCAAGAAGACTATGCGATCGTTATAAATATTGTGGCGACAATATGTACTGTCCCTACACGAACACATCATCACCACCGATGTGTTCGTGTATCCCAGGTTTTGAGTCGATCCCAGGGTTTGAGTCCAGCCAATCGCATTCAGAAACAAGTGCCGGAGGAAGACAATGCGAAGCTGTGATGGAAATCACTTTGCTCGGCTCACTAACATGAAATTGCCAGATAGTGATCCCTATAATCAGTTCCGCCTTGAGATTGAGGGAACAAAAAGCTGTGCCGATGAGTGCTTAGAAGATTGTGACTGTTCTGCATACTCTGTCTTTGTTCATAAAAATGGCACAAAATCATCCGATTGTACATTATGGACCGGAAATCTCGTAGACATCGGCGAGTACCGATCTAGCGCAGGTCAAGATCTGTACGTAAAATTTAACGATATTGGTATGTTTGTTTCCCAGATAGTATTTAATCATTTGCGTAATAGCTTACAGTAGTGATGATACTCTTTGCACTTTTTATTTTGCTAGGGAAGAAGAAGAAAAAGAATAGCAAAACAGGATGGATTATAGGGTTTTCTATTGGCCTCCTGGCTATGGTTATTCTTTCGTTAGCTATCTTTAGATGTTGGAAAAGGAGACAACAGATGGTGATAGAAACAATTGGTAAGTAAAGAGCAACTTTAGTTTTAATGTTTGCTTATTACTCTGTTGATTTTTAATTGTTTTCCTCATATTTTCAGAAATACCAATGGAAAGCGCAGACCCAATCGAGACGCTACTACCTGACCCAATCGAGACGCTACTACCTGCGACGATGAGTCTTGCCACCATTATGGAAGCGACAAACAACTTCTCTGAGGAGATCGGACATGGAGGATTCAGTCACGTGTATAAGGTATTGTTTTTGAAACACTAAATGCTTCTTCTTGGAGCACAAATGCAACAATCTAACTAACTTTCAGAAAGCACAAATCTAACCCCAATAGCAGCCACTTACAAATTAGTTTCAAATGGAACCATTGTAATCTTCTTTCCACCACCTGAGATTGAACCAGTACAATGTACTTCTCTCAAACCTTGACCAGCTATAGATCGTCCTTCACACATAAATTCATTAATTTCCCAAGAAATGTCATGATCATGAATTCCTCATGTCTTTGTAGTTGCTCTTACAAAAATTTCTTTCAACGTTTAACTATTGGGCCAGAGGAACGATTCTGATCCGATGACTTGAGTCACAGAACCAAGGCAATCACTAGGAAGGAAGACTTGTTTTGTTAATTCCAAAAATACCTGATTACGTACGAGTCTTCTTCATTCAGTCTTGTGGCTTCTCCTCAAATCTAGAGCACATCAATTGAAAAACTATACCAAAAACCTTCTTAGACACCCAAGAATAAACCTTTCTTTGTGCTTTCAAGGCTAATTAAGTTCACAGCCTTGCTGTATCTGAATAGCATGATATCATTCTCCATTGTTCACTTAATATGACTTCAAAGCCAGGATTGTCCGAGAACAATCATATATTAAGCGAAAGTAGCTCAGGAGCAGCTGTCCCATCATCAACTGTGGCCAATAGGAACAGTCTCTTTCTAATGTTCTGAAACACTTGAACAACCAGAAATATTTCCAACAGCTTTAGACTGCTTCAAACCTTTGATGTCTCACAGAAACTTCACCATTATCACTGATGTCTCAACAGCCACAAAAGCCTAGTATTCTTCTTTCCACAGTGTCCCTCAGGTTTCTAAGCTATCAGACATCCACACTTTCAGCAATGTCTAATCACCAAAAGGCATCAGATGACAGAAAATTCCTGAGTACACACAACGAACTTGTTAGAATAAGTTCTGTTAGAATTTACCTATCTTTTTGTTAAGTCCTGTTAGAATTTCAGACCCCTGATTTCCAGTTGGGTTTTTATATGTCTCAAGGTGTAAGCTAATGGGTATTTGTGGCAGGGGCGGCTAGCCAACGGTCAAGAAATCGCAGTAAAAAAACTTGCAAAGTTAACAAGACAAGGTACAGAGGAGTTCTATACGGAGGCGACCTCGATTTCACGTCTTAGACACGTCAACATTGTCCGCCTTTTTGGTTGGACTGTTCACGAGGAGGAGAAGCTGTTGATATATGAGTACTTAGTGAATGGAAGTCTCGAACGTCAGCTCTTTGGTTAGCTGTTTTACATATGGGTATATACATATACATATATATATATATGGGATATAAGTCGAACAAATTTAATATTTGTAGGTGGAGAGCTAAGTTGGCAAATGCGATTTAATATTATCAAAGGCGTTGCTCAAGGACTTGCATACATCGAAGAAGGGTCCAACGATTTGATTGTCCATAGAGACTTAAAACCTGCGAATATCCTACTCGATAGAGATATGACCCCAAAGATCTCCGATTTCGGGTTGGCCCGAATGTGTGGAAGGAGCCAGAACCAAGTGTTTACAGAGCATACGGCTGGAACTCAGTGAGTAAACTTTATTTTCATCATCACTAACATCGATCTTCTTCTCATGCACATCACTTTTATCTATCTTCCCATTTGTCCCTTGTGCAAATAATCAACAGATTTCCGAGCTTGTTTCTTCATCATCTTGCATCTCTCTTGAACGTGAATCATGAAACCTAACTGATATACTCAGATACACATGTCCCCTAGACCTGTGATTCGCAAGTAACAGCCATTCTTTCATACCTTTTGTTTTTTCATTTTGCAGTGGCTACATTTCTCCGGAATACGCGACAGATGGGATCTACTCGGCGCAATCAGACATCTTTAGCTATGGGGTGACAGTGCTTGAAATTGTGAGCGGCAAGAAAAACCGCAAGTTCTCATCTCACATGGGCCCCACCACCAATCTTCTCAGCTATGTAAGCTTCTCTAGACTTTTGATGTTACGATAATCCAACAAATCAAACTATCTAACAAGTTTTGCGTCTATCAAAGTCAGAAACTATATTCGAATTTGAAATAACTAAACTATGCTCTCTATATATTACTTGATGATTTATATTAGTAGCTCTCTTTAACAACTACATACTAAGTATTCATTTTTTTTGGTTTGATTAGGCATGGATTCATTGGGACGAGAAGAAATATGAAGAGATATTGGACCCGAGGATTGTGCTTGAGTCTATACCATCTCGGCAACTCCTGCGGTGCATTGAGGTCGGTCTCTTGTGTGTCCAACAACATGCAAGGGACTGACAGAAAATGTCACTTGTTGTGGCTTCTCTAGAGGATGAATCCTTAGAGATTCCACAACCGAAAAAGCCGGGCTTCTTCACATATGAAGACTGCAAGGAGACCACCCATTCCATAGGAGAAACCTCTACTTACCGATATACCGGCCCCATCACCGAAGTGGAGCCCCGTTAAGTGAACATAAATATTGTAGACGTAATCGATCACTAATCAATAATCTACTTGTATTGATATATCAATTTAATTAATATACCTTTATAACAAAACATTATATCAGTAGACATTAAGTAAACCGTTCCTTTCACAAAGATCAATCAATCCTGTCCAAGTGAGTCGTCTTCTAGATGTTTTGAAGTTNTTTAAAACGGTCGTAAATTTTCGTTGGAAATAGACAGTTTTCTTGTAGTTCAATAATTAAAGAAGCCAACTAATATAATATTTATATACAGGCCAATAAACTTTAGACACTCAGATAATGAAGTAGAGAAGACAATCAGAAGAAGATGAAACATTCAGTTGAACTGAACATCTTTTGCTTCTTCACTTGTTCTGGTAATTAGATCAATAAACAAACAATGCCTCTGGGTGCATTGATTCAGTTAAAACTAAAGGTAACAAAAACATGTTTTGCACAAGTAATTTCCATTCGCAGCCTGGGTGCACTGATTCACGTATTATTTTCGTTTTTGTATTCTGTGGGTGTTAGTTAAGGTTTCACATGGTACCAAATCAGATTGTAGTTGCATATAGAGTTTTGATTTGGAATCATTCATGTAGCTTCTAAGTCTGTTTCTTGTAGCAGTCTTTGACTTATTTCTGGTTTCTGTCATGAAGAATCACAGTGTTAAATCTTGTAACACATTGGTCTTCTTGGAGTTAAAAGTGTAAATTGAGAGATTTGCAATTTTGTCATTTTATTTAAGTTTCATTAGTTTTTTTTAGCATTTTTCCTAAGTGCTATTAGAAAGTAGCACTTTCTGTACTGTACATGGCAATTTAGCTTTTGTACAATACGGCGTGTACCGTTCACAAGAGAGGTATTTTTGTCATTTGCCCGCTAAAGGACAAAAAAGAAACAGTATACAAATCTAAAGTGCTCATTGAGAGACTGAGCCCACTAATGATGCTCTTAGAGCATCTCCAATAGTTCTTCAAATTTATCTTTTCCTTCATTTTGAAGATAAAAATGAAGAAATCTTCTTTAATGGTGTTTAAAATTCTATAAATAAATGTTTAAATTATTTAAAATCGTAATTTTGTTGAACAATTGCTATAAATAAAATAAGTAGTAAAAATTTTGTAAAACTGAAAAATAAATAGTCTTATTAACAATTAGTAATAAAATGAAGATAAAATATACTTGGAATATTCTTTTTGAAGACATAAATGAAGTAAACTGTTAGAGAAAACTTTTCTTAATTTTTTTTTTTTTCATTTGGAAAAAAACTTCTTTTTTGAAAGAAAATATGAAAGAACCATTAGAGATGCTCTTATATCTCACTTCTTCTGTCAAATGGCTTCATCTTTATAGTGTGTATGTAATGGATTATTATATTCCAATGATTTTGTATGTCCTTGTAAACTCGTTCTGTAATCAATATATTAGATTTGTCGGGGGAAAAAACTACATTAATTAAAAAAAAATTACACATTGAGTTTCTCTCATATAATTTTCAATATTATAGTTAAATAAAAGTTCATATTGGAATTCTCAAATCAAACTATAAAGGTGAACTTCTCTTAAATAAATAAAAGGTCATCCTCTTTTGTTTTTTTTTAACAACATTTCATTAGACGATAAAGTGTTACACGCTAGAGAGTGAAAAAGCCCGGAGGGAGTTCTCAGCTAAAGCGTCTGCCAATCTATTGGCTGAACGAGGAGTGTAAGAAAAGGAAATACAACTAAAACACTTTGCTAGAGCATGAATGTCTTGAAGGATTCCATAGATTTCAGTGAGCTGGTCCCTTGTGAATTGTGACGATGGCATGGATTAAAGCTTGTGCATCAGATTTGATAGGAACATTTTTCCAATCTTTTTCGAGGGCCTGAGTCATGGCCGCACGGATTGAAAGTGCTTCAGCCATAATAGCAGAGCTTACAAAGTCTTCTGCTGTGTTCCCTTGATCCACCAGTGTCGAGGCCTGATTCGAAACAACCCAGCTGAGTCCTGCAGCTTTTTGTTTCCGCTTTCCATGTTGCGTCAGTGTGAATGATTACGGCACCAGCAACTGGGTGCTACACAGGTTCCTTGTCTAGAATATGGGTGATGGTGTGTTCCTTTTCCTGAGCCCATTGCCAATCTCTAGCATCAACCGTTGCTTTAATAACAGTTTCCTCTACTGAGAAGACTCTGTTTTTAAAGATTTTTTGATTGCGGGATGTCCAAATTGCCCAATATATCCACGGGAACAGAGGACCGTTTCCGATTCCAGTCGGAGGAAGACAAGTTAACTCTCTGAAAATTCTGAATCCTGAGAGAAAATCTTGGACTATGGAGACAAATGCTCGAGTTTTCAAGGGAGCTAGCAGCCATACTTGTCTTGCAAACGCACAATGGAAGAAGATGTTGAAAGCGCATTTGTGGCTAGATCTATGTGTTTGAGTATACGTATGAGCATAAAGTAAATAACACATAGAGTTTTTTAACGAGGTTCGGTTTCCCTACATCCCCGAGACCTAGTCCATAACAAATCCACTAGAACAAGATTGCAATTACAATTGCTATGATATACATCACTACAATGCCTATCATTCTTTTCTAGACGGACGAACTACGGACACGGTATCTCTACAAAGACTACCGCTCGGATACAACTGATACAAACACCATCTTACAGATGTGATTGTACTCCATCAACCATCACCAACGGATCTACAAATCCTGTATGATGGGGCGACGCCACACACACACCTGTGTGCCTCCCCTAAACACCGGATATACGTTCCAGCGATTTCGTCCAGCTCAACAAGCCACTTGCCACGTCAGCTTCTGCGCCACGTCAAGTCCTTGCCTCCTGATACAACGTCTGATACATCCTCTGATGTACCACGTTCTGACTCATCGTATGATACATCCTCTGATGTATCCAAATGCAGTCTTCTTGATCGCCACACTGTAGTTCCATCATGTGTCGATCACTGAGTATCACTCGCATAAAACACTGCCTTTGCATATGCTCTACTAGCACATGCATCAAGTACCTGCATCAAGTACTGCCTCAGCAACTGTGTCAGTTCTTTCCAATGTCTATGTCTGAACTGCCACACCCTGTATATCGATTCTGTCGAAGCATATACAACATCTCATGTTCCCATAGCTCACACTTTAACTTCACGTCATTAGTTGCTCCGTATTGCTTCCTTGTATTACTTCATGTGCTACTTCCAACTGATACAACAATTGTTTCTGTAACACGTCATGTTCCTACAGCTGTATCATGTTCTGTTCTGGCAGCTTCTCAACTTAGTCAACACAACACTTTCAGAGGTTGACTGCAGTTTTGAGCTCGCCACAATGGGTACAAGTAGTAGTAGAGGTTAGCCCCCTTTTCAGCAAATTTTCACCTAGCGGGAGTGCCCTTTGAATGGTTTTCCACAGGAACACTTTCAGCTTTGGAGAGAAACATCGCGCCCAGATTTCAGAGTTCTGGCTGCATAAACTGCGGTTCGGATCAGGCTGTTGGAAGTCAGAAGAACTCTCTGTTGCGGCTACATGGTATCCAGACTTTGTGGTGTAAATTCCATATTTGTTTGGTAACCAGACGAAGGAATCCTCTGCATCCTTTAGTTTGGCTTGATGCAGAAAATATCTGAAGCTAAATCATGGAGGATCTCTTGAACTTTCCTACGATCCCAAGTCTTGGTGTCTTCTCGAATGAGATCTGCCACAATCAGATCTTTGGTGTGTCTTGTTGGTGGTCCAAACGGCTTCATGGGGCAGCTTGCGGAAATCCAAGGATCGTGCCATAACCTTGTTGTTTTTCCGTTACCAATTGCTCTCCCTACCTTAGACATGAGGAGGTTTCTTCCAATGAGAATACTGCGCCAGCCATGCGATGCAGATTGATGAGGATCAACCTCTAAAAACTCTGATGGTTGCAGTATTTTCCGAGAAGGACTCTAGCTAAAAGGTTGTTTTTTTGAGGATTCGCCAACTCTGTTTCGCGAGGAAAGTGTCATTGAAGGATTGGATGTCACGAAAGCCTAGTCCTCCATCCTTTTTTTGATCTAGTTAGTTTTGACCACGCAAGCCAACACATCTTTTTTTTTCTCCGGTGTCGCATCCCACCAAAATCTCGTTAATGCGGATTGAATCCTTTTACAAAGACTAGTTGGGAGCTTGAAGCAGCTCATTGAGTATGACGGGATGGACAATAGAACTGATTTGATCATTGTCATCTTCCCGACGCTAGAGAGAAACTTCGACGACCAGCTTAAGGCTCTTTGTCGTATGCGGTCCACAATTAGGGTGAAGAGGTCTTTCTTCCGTCTTCCAAAGTGTTCCGGAAGCCCTAGATACTTCCTCAATCCGCCTTCTTTGGAGATTCCCAGCGTGTTCTTCACTCTTTCTCTTACCTCCGGAGGTGTTTTGCCGGAAAAAAAACAATTACTGATTTGTGGTTGTTGATGGAATAATAACGAATTTCATGTTCTCTGAAGGTTTCACGCAACTTGCCAATGAGATTAAGTCCAATTACATTCCGGTTAGTTGAACATTCGCCTCTCACATACTTTTTTATACTTATTCTCATGCAATCATCATTGCATAATTCTTGACCATTATGCTTAGCACAAGTTCCATGCGGCAGGCGTGGGTTTGCTTGTATAGCACATTTAAATCGTCCTGGTGGTGGTTCTGTTGCCTTGCCTGCATTAATGATCCATATATCTGCAATAAATATTCAAATTTCTTTGATTAAAATTGCATATTTTCATTTTTAGTTATAAACAAATAAAATTTAAAATTTAAAATTCATTAATTATTTGGGTGTTGATTGATAAACTTTTACGGTTAACAGTTATAAACATACATATCTAAAACAAATTTTAATATCTTTGAGAAACAGAACATTTTTGGTTTTATAGAATTGCAAACGGATTACGGTGTGTGTTTAATAATGCTTAATGTTATATATTTTCTTTTAAAAACAAAATTCACCCTAGTCATAAAATAAAACACAAATAACAAATTGAGTTTCGACGAAATCCCTAAATCATAATGTATTACCTGTCAAAATCAAGAAAATAGAAGTTAATGCCATAATCGACGCGTTTACTCTTTCATCTAGAGAGAGCACGCGTCTCCACTCCGTCGGCCTAGGTTTTATCTCACCCTTCTCCGATCCGATCTGCCTCCCCGGAGTCTGGCGCCCCTCGCCGGAGCCGCGGGAGGGCTTGTCATGTTGTTAAGGTTGCCCCGGCTCTTCTTCCCGTGGTTAGGCGTTGGTTTCAGAGCTGATTTGGTGGCGAGCCTTGTCTTCTCCGACAAGTCTGCATCGTTTCGTCGGTGGTTTGAAGGCGGAAGCCCTTTGCAGAGCCGGATCTACTGAGGACTGGGTCCGGTGATGCCTCCTCAAGGGCCGACGTTGGAGGCTCTCGGCGGCTCCTCCGCTTGGTTTTGTCTCAGATCTGCCGTCGTCTTTGTGGAGGTTTGCGAGCCAGAGGGGTGACGCGAGGCGTTGAGGGTGCTGAGTAAGCTTGCTGCTCTTGAAGACGAGGGTGGTGGGTCTTGAAAGGTTTTCTCGGAAGTGGTGGGTTAGGTTTGTTTGAACCGCCTTGTTTTTTGAGTAAGCTCGCCGGTGGCGGGTCTTGAAAGAATTCAAGGCGGCGGTTGTTGTTGTTGAGTAAGCTCGCCGGGGGTGGGTCGTGAAAGGCATCTCTCCGGTTCTTCTCCTCTAGTTCTCCATCTCCCGCTTCTTGTTCCCTCAGGTTTGTTCTGTCTTTGTTGTGGCGCTCCAGTGGTCTCTGCTTCTTCTCCAGGCGGTGGCGGGATTGTTGGTGAGTTCCGGCTCCGGTTCGGTGGAGGTGGTGGCTTCAGGGTTCGCTTCTTCTTGCGTTTAGGGTTCGGGTCTTTCTCGGTTTAGCCGGCTTTTGTGGCTTTTCGGTTCTGTTTCCCCCTTAACCGGGCCCATTAGGGGTTTCTGGTTGGGCCTGTTTGTTTGTTTTTTCCCCTATAGGCTTGTAGTTTATCTTATAATTTGTAATTGTGTTAAAACCCCCAAAAAAATATATATATGAAAGCCCTTTAACAAAAAAAAAAAA
>PKML01057114.1:0-13639 GCA_002933935.1 Eutrema yunnanense | reverse complement strand
AAAAAAAAAAAAGGAAATTTGATGGACCACATATTTCTCCCATTGTTTTCTATTTTTGGTTAATTTTAATTTCTATATTTCTCTAAATTTACACAAATATAATATGAAAATTGTTGGGATAAATAATAGCTCTTAATTTTGCCGAAATATCCTTAAAGAATGCAACTTTTTTTTTCACAAATCAAACTCCTTCTTAATGGGCAGAGATATATTTGTGCTCTATAATTAACGATAGTTACACAATATGTTCGAATTGGTCTTATGCTTGGAACTAAAACTTGGTTTGATGATATTTTAGAGTATTTTTCTTTAAATTATTCTTTTCATTCTCTGTCATTTACATCCCGATAGATCACCCATGTTTAAATTGCTTCACCTCAAACATACTTAACTCTATTTAACTCTAGAGTTCTCTCTATACAAGTAACTGAAAAGATATATTAGAATCGCATAAACCAAAAGATGAAGGAAACACGATTCTGGGAAATTCTCTATGTCTCATTCACACATATGGCTCTCTCTCATATATCCAACCTTATACATTTAACTTAAGACATAATTAAGTCCCTTTAAGCCCATATAATACAAAGCCCAATATACATCTCATTATCCCCCCCCCCTCAAGTTGGAGTGTGTAGATCCAGAACACCCAACTTGTTGAGAAAATTTTTAAACTCTTTTTGCCCCAAGGCTTTGGTGAATATGTCTGCGAGTTGAGAATGTGTTGACACATGTTGTGTCGCAATGGTACCATCAACGATCGCATCCCGAACAAAATGACAGTCAACCTCCACATGTTTGGTTCTCTCATGAAACACTGGATTATAACTGATGTGAAGAGCCGCTTAACTGTCACAAAACATACTCATCGGACGTGTGTGATTCACACCAAGAACGGCCAAAAGAGCTTTAATGCTTATCAACTTGGCCATAAGCATTCTCATAGCCCGATATTCCGCTTCCGCATAAGAAAGTAAGACATTATTTTGATTCTTTGTCTTCCAAAAAATCGGTGAAGTGTCAAGCTGAACAAACCACCCCGTAAGAACCGTCGCGTCACCGAACAACCAGCCCAGTCTGAATCACACCAACCATATACATGCAAATCGCAATCAGTTCGAAGAAGAATACCTAGGCCAGGATTCGTTTTGAGATATCGAACCACACGAATTGCAGCTTCCCAATGTTCGAGACGAGGAGCTTTGAGAAACTGTGAAAGAATATGAACTGCATATGTGAGATCCGGACGAGTAACAGCAAGATATACCAAGCGACCAACAAGCCTACGATAACTCTTAGGATCCGTAAGCAAAGCACCATCAGCTAGCGCCAATCTATGATTCTGATCGAGATGGAAGTTTACCGGTTTAGGCCTCGGAAATAATATCAAGAGCATACTTACGTTGACTTAAGTAGATACCCTTCGAATTACGGGCAACTTCAATACCCAAAAAATATTTCAAGGCTCTAAGATTCTTCATATGAAAGCAAATAGACAAGTAATTCTTAAACTGTTGAATACATGAGCCATCATTTCCAGAGACAATAAGATCATCCACATAAATCAAAACCGCCAAGTACACATCACCTTTCTGAAACGTGAAGAGTGAATAATCCGACCGGAATTGTCGAAATCCATATTGTGTCAAAGCAGCTCCAAGCTTCGCAAGCCAACAACGAGGAGCCTGTTTGAGACCATACAAAGATTTCCTTAGACGACACACAATTCCATGAGAGCTACCACAAAATCCTTGTGGAAGTCGCATGTACACTTCCTCCTCAAGATCACCATGAAGGAATGCGTGATGAACATCCATTTGGTGAAGCTCACAACTCTTAGCCACAACAACGTGGAGAAGAGTACGCACCGTTCCCATCTTAGAAACAAGAGCAAATGTATCTTTATAATCCAAACCTTCCACTTGTCTGTTGCCAAGCGCTACTAACCTAGCTTTATACCTTTTGACGATCCGTCCGCTCGGTATTTAATTGTAAACACCCACTTACATCCAATAGCCTTCTTGCCCCGCGGAAGTGACTCCAAATCCCATGTATGCTTTTTTCTTGTCCATAGATTTTTTCTCGCATAGCAGCACACCAATGTTCATCAGCAACCGCTTCCGTGTATGAACGTGGTATACGATCAGCAGTTATGGAGGTTAGAAAGACTCTGTGTGCAGGAGAAAAATGGGCATAGTCAACAAAGTTCTCAAGAGGATAATGCGAGGTAGTTGAAGGAGCGACAATGTATACCACACATAATATCATGTGTAACACAATTTGTCACAAAGCCATCAAGCTTCACGTTTTTTTTATTTTCCCGATAACCACGACCAAGAGGTGCAACTCCTATAACCATTACATCATATGTGACTGATGCAGGGATGCTGGATGACCCATTATCTGCCTCTGCAACTACTGCAGGTTCTGTGTTACACACATCTGTCTCCTGTGTAACTTCTACAGGTTTTGTGTGTACTATAGGTTCTGTGTTACACACATCTGTCGCATGTGTAACTTCTGCAGGCATCATCTCTACGACATCCTCAGACGGCGTAGCTACAACCTCATCAGGAATATTATCATTAACATCACCGAAGAACCAGTCATTATCAGTACGACGAACTTCACTCATCGTTGTATTTGGTTCAGACAACAAAGCATATGGGAACTCATCTTCAGAGAACACAACATCACGAAAAACCAAAAACACATTCATTTCTAAATCAAAAACACGCCATCCCTTCTGGCCATGTGGATACTCCACAAACATACACCGACGACTTCGACTAGTGAATTTGTCTCCACGATGGTCTTGATTATGAACAAAGCACAAACACCCGAATACCCTCAAATTTTTCTGTGAAGGCGTCTTACCATGTAATACTTCATAAGGAGTCTTTCCATTAAGAATCATATACAGTGTCCGGTTAATCAAGAAAGCTGTTGTAAGGATACTCTCTCCCCAAAATTCGAGAGATAGGTTGGCTTGGAAAAGTAATGCACGCGCCACATTGAGAATATGGTGTTTGCGTTCTACCCGACCATTCTGTTGTGGTGTACCCACACATGATGTCTCGTGCAATATGCCTTGATTGTGAACGTACTGTCTGAGACACATGAACTTTGTGCCATTGTCGCTCCGAACAGTTTTAACCGAAACTAAAAATTGTTTTTCTACCATAGCCACTAATTGTCGAATATATTGTGCCATTTCACTTTTTTCTTTCATAAAAATATCCAAATCCCACGTGAAAAATCATCAACAATTGTCAAGAAATAACGAGCTCTAGACGAAGACGGAGTTCGATATGGTCCACACACATCACAATGAATCATCTTAAAAATTGTATTCGTCTTATTCAAACTCAACTGAAAAGAATCCTGTGTCTGTTTAGCGTGGAGACAAATTTCACACGCTTTATTATGAAAGCCAAAAACTTTATCAGAAGCAACATACGGACGCAACTTAATTATCTTAGAAGAGGGATGTCCCAAGCGTCTATACCATACATCGAACGTCTTGGGTCCCAGAACATGAGCTGCATCATCATTCTCCACATCTCTGAAGTAATACAATCCATCAACTCTTTGGCCCGCTCCAATCATCTTCAACAAACGGTCCTGAATGACACCGAAACGAGAATAGAACTGAGCAAAGCAATCGTTCTGATCATTCATTTGAGAGACATAAATCAGATCATCATTAAGGTCTTGCACATATAAAACTATGTGTAACCGAAGAGATCTCCCAAGCACTACTGTACCAATCTTTGTAGCAACACGTTTTCTACCATCAGTCAAAATAACAAAACGAGGGAATATATCTCTAACATTTGTAAGAACCTCTAGTTTGGAAGTCATATGGTTTGACGCTCATGTATCAAAAATCCATAAAACAGAAATATCCTTACCGGTTAATGTCTCAGTTGTGCTGATTTTCCCTGTGGTGAACATTGCTTGTAAAGTCCTCAATTGTTCTTTGCTGAAGCCACCAGATATATTCACCGCCTCATCTTCATCTTCGTGAACAACATTCGCTTGTGGTATAGGTGAACTTCGACCATGATCGCGACCTCGACCACGTCCAAGACCAAATTGACCACGTCCGTATCTAACGTCGCGTTCTCCCCAATTCTCGGGATATCCAATCAACTGATAACACCTCGCTTTCTCATGGTCATTCCTGCTGCAATGAGAACAAACTAAGTCACGAGACGTTCCGTCTGCACGACCTCGTGGTTGTGTAACCATGAAACTCACATCCGCTCCAGCATGCTCTTTCTCACTTGTTGTTGTTTTCATTGTCTCATCTCGCAACACAGTTGAATAAACTTGATTCAAAGTAGGCAACGGATCTCTAGACAGCAACGTCGTTTTAAAAGCTCCATAACGGTGTTCATCCAATGCCTAAAGGAATTGATGAACCTTGTCATCTTCACGCTTCTCGTGCTTTCGAACCACAACGACAATCACCACAAGTACAGGCTCCACTTTGCTCATAGTCTCCAAGATTCTCCCATAATCTTTTCATTCGACCATAGTAACTTGAGACAGTCATAGTACCTTTCTTGCACGTGATGAGCTAGCCTTTCCATTGATGGATTCTAGGATCATTAACAACAGAAAATTGCTCCTTAATATCATCCCAAAGCTCCTTTGCAACCTCAAAGTGTGAGATATCACGACGTAAACTCGGATCGATAGTGTTTCGAATCCATGAAACCATCAGTGACTGATTTGTCCACCAATCTTCAATAATCAAAGAATCCTCAGCAGGACGCTTAATCGTTCCATCAACAAAACCAAACTTCTTCCTTGCACGAAGAGCAGTTTGTAATTCGGCTCAATCATCATAATTGTCATGTTTCAAAAGAACATGAGAGATGATAGCACCTGGATTATCATCTGACGACAAGTCGTATGGATTAATCGTCTTCCTAGAAGTGCTTTCCGCATCTTCCTTACTCACGCTAGCAAGAGTGCTTTTCGCGACTCCATCTTTCTCAGTACTAGACATAATCGAATTTGAGAGAGATTATCAATCAAAACAACATCCAAAAGCAAAACACAAATCTTAACACTCTTGTCTCTGATACCATGTCAGAATCGCATAAACCAAAAGACGAAGGAAACACGATTCTGGAAAATTCTCTCTGTCTCATTCACACGTACGGCTCTCTTTCATATATCCAACCTTATACATTTAACCTAAAACATAATTAAATCCCCTTAAACCCATATCATACAAAGCCCAATATACATCTCATTAAGATAAGTGCACTTTGATGACATAGGTAACCAAATCAATTTTTATAAGTTTCTCGACATGCACCACCATATACTAGAAATCGGGATGTTACACATCCTATATCATTTTCACTTGGTCCAATCGAATAAAACTTTAGGCAAAGATGAATGTATAAACAAAGAGCATTTCAAATGGATTTAAAACACGAAAAAGCTATTTTCATATTTCTAATCCTAACATCTTCCGGCAATATATGAGTTGGTTTGGGAATTTTTTAAAAAAATATGAACATTGAGGGATAACTCTTTTTTTTTTGGTGCAAACCTTTCTTTTCATTAATTAAACTTTCAGAATACAGTTAGAGGAAATTATCCATCCTCTTTGGACACTACCACAAAACATAAAAACAATAAAAATTAAAGTTGATAAATCTTCATAAAAGCTTGACAGCGAATTTGAACCAAATGCGTCGATAGAAGCAACTGCGAATCCAACAAAATCGGATGTGTCGACAACACATTCACGGCAAAGCCAGAAAGTTGAAAGTTCGTCACCTTAAATTATGACTTTGAAAGCCAATCCACACCTTGGGACTCCTCGTAACGAGATTTGTTGTATCTTCTGGTACCGTGGAGACCGCTAAGAATCGGGGATGTTTTGTCAGCTTTAAGACCGAAGAAAACCAACCTCTCATATAGAGAGAATTTGATGGAACTGATCTCTCCTCAAAAGAGGAGGAATGTAGAAGTGATCTCTCCCCAAAGGAAGAGAAAGGTGGAATTGATCTCTCCCAAAGGGAGGAAGTTGAGAAGTAAAGACCCTCATGGTCTAGATTTTTCAGTTTGATTCTAATGTATGAAACCAAGCTTGTATATGGGCCAGATGAAAAGCACGAAGCTTTGCCTAACTGATGGGCTGAAAGCCAACAAAAGCAACTTGGGCCAGGCCCATTTTGCAGATTCTTCGATCCCATAACAGGAACTCGAGATTTTAGTAACTGAATCGTACGCCGTCGGAGGGAGAGGATCTTCGGCCAGTCGGGAAGGTATGACCATGGAGGATGGCTGGCTTTAAGAGATCTCGCCGGTGGATGCTCCTTTGTGGACGATGGAGATGAGTGGGAGAGTTGAAGAGGGATTAAAGCAGGCAGCGGTGGAGGTGAGCGCAGCGGCTCTGATGGAAGTTCAAGGCTCACCGGAGGAAAAATCACCCTCGAGGAAACTCGCCCTTCAATCAGGGTTATGGACTCGGCGGTGAGAGCAGACGAAGGATGATGGGATGAAGAGGATGGATCTGGCGGATCCGGTGGCTCCGGTGGTTCCGGCGGGAGAAGAGCAATCCGAGTAGGGGGGGCGGATCTGGTGGTGACGGCGTAGGAGTGAACAAAATGCAGCGGTAAGAAAGAAACTCGTGAAGAAAATCCGTCAGAGCCGGCAAAAAGAATTTCATTGGATAAGTCTCAAACTCCATGGAGGATAGGATGAGAAGCAGCAAAGTCGAAACCCCGAACAGCTGTCCTCGAGCTGAGCTGAATCAGAACCAAAGCCAACGACGCTTCCGTAACAAGAATTTGCGACCCGAGCAGTAACTTGTCAGGCACCGGCGATAGAAACAAGAACTTACCGGTAAGACACTCACGAAGATTTGAAGAAGACTCCTACCAACCCAATGAGAGACACTGTCCTCCAGCAACTGACGGAGGGAGAGGCGAGGGAGGCTACGACAAAATCAAAAGAGTGACAGCTCCGACGACCCCTGACGAGGCACGATACCGGCGTTAACACCCAGGCGAGCGAATCGAACCCAAAAAATTACAAAAACCTTGATGCACAAAGAAACGTGCAGGTGAGAAGAAAGAAGAGACAAAGGGGATCCCTCTCACGGTAGCGGTGAGAAAAAACGGTCACCGGAGAGAGAGATCGGAGTGATTTAGCGTTGACTATGGCGAACTGTAAGGAGAGAGAGTTCAACCAGCAACTTTCTCTTCACTATATCCCTTTTTCTTATTGAGGGATAACTTATATTTAGGGATTTGTTATCAATTAGCATGCAAATTTTATTGCACCAATTCTTTAGAAATTATTGCAAACACAATTTTCTTTGCCACAAAGGTAAAAAAGAAATTATTATTTCACAATCTTGATTCTTGAACCACTGAATTCCCCCAAAATTAAAGGAAATAGAAAAGATTTTTTTTGGATTAAATTAATCAATGCAAAAATAATCTGTCAAAATTTTTAAGAACTTTATGATCGATTTAAAAATTTAAAAGCCAGATATACAAGTAGTAAGATTATTAAAGACCAAAGTGCAATTGAGATAAGTTGAGCTTCTTTGTTCCGAAAATTTTAGGATTGATTTTGGCAACTCAAATCCTAAACTCCGATAGATAAAAACAAGATAAAAACTCATATTCTCAACCCTGATAACACGTATTTATATTCGTTTTGAAACCCAAATCTTTTACGCTGCATCTCTTACGAATGGAAGAAATCTTGGTGAGTTTTAGGTCTTTCCCCATTCCTATGAAACTTTTTAAGCCTCACGCCCTCTCTCAGTCCGTCGGTCTCCCCTTCGTCTGATTTGGAAGGTTTGTAATATTTGTTTACTATCCCTGCATATCATCGCTGTGTTTTTTCATCACTCACACGATACCAAAAATCACTTCTTGGTAGGTCACATATTTTTAAATTGCTCAAGTTCAAAAACTCTTAACTTTGGACTTCTCTGTGGACAAGTGATCGAAAAGATAAATTCACTTCGGTGACATAAGAAGCCTAAATCAATTTTTATAAGTCTTTAGACAAGCACCACCATATATCAGAAATCGGGATGTTACAAAATTGGAATTCGATCAATAAGTTTTGCAATCTTTATTGAGATATAGTCCAATCGGAAATTTAGTCGACTGGTTCATGTGGCCAAGACAAATAATCGCTTGAAATCGGTTTTGGATCTGGACATGTTTTCAGTTTTATACCGATTGTAACTCGAGCCGGTTCAATAGATTACCCTTCACGCTTTACGTCGTTTCTGTGATCTCTTAGTCCCTCACTCTAAATACAGGCCAGGCCCACACACAACCATACAATGAATAATCATAACAAATGGTAGTTACTTTAAAACCCCAAAACTCAATAATCTTTAGGATATATAAAAAAAGACAAGAATCTCAAGATTTTTTGTTCTTCGTCTTGTTTTGGTTCTTGTTCTTGGTTGTGCATTCAACAGGCAAACCCTGAGAAAATCTTTTCTTGTCCTTACAATAATTGTAAACCATGAACTTCCTCTGGACCCATCTAAGAAACTTCTGCCTCGAAGAATCCATCCCTCTCGAAGAAGACGAGCCACCGGGGCTACAAGGAGTGGTAGTCGTGGTTCCATTATCAATGGACCAGACAAGCATTTTCGGAGTTGTAGTTCATGAAAGAGGCTACAAATGGTCCTTGTGACCAGTTTGTCTTGACCAAGCCTCCCCTCGTGGCCCAATCATCTGCGTTCCATAAACTACCATCTACCTTTGGTTTTATATGGATTGTGGTATATATACTTACACAATGTGACTCGGATTCCAAAGAATAGAATAGTTGTGGAACTCAGCTTTGGGATCGAACCAAAGGTAGAATTGTTGCTCTCTATCACCTTTGCCTTGAGTGTAAACATTAGTGTGAAGAATGTATGGATCTCCACTAACATTTCCCAAGAACTCGAAATCTATTTCGTCCCATGTCAATCCTTGAGACTTTAACTATACACACCAAATAAAAAGACCCCCGCCCAAAATCTACCATTCAAGACGTTAATAGATTTGTATTTATGCCTAGCTAATTAAGAAGAACTTACGTAAAAGGTAGTCACAGTCCCGGCGGAATATCCCGGGACAAGTTTGATCTGCATATCGATTTTTCCGTACAAATACTCGGCTTTCGATTGAAACCCTGATCCTGAAGATTGATCAAGAGCGAGATTTAGAAGAGTGCCATTGTTCAAAATACTTCCTCTACCATCACCCCATGTCATGTCAATGTCTTGGTTGAAACCGCTAGCGTGTGACACAAGCAATATGTTTAAACCAACAAAAAGAGATAATGGCATACCAAAAAGTGTCCGAGAAATCATTTTAAGTTTCGGGATTTTTGGTTTCCCACTTTTGGGAAGTCTCTTCTTTGAAGGTTTAAGGTTTGATTTGAGTTTGAGACACTCAGACGACAATTGATTGGTCGGTATTTATAGAGTACTAGGTGAGTACCCGCACAAAGATATTTATAAATGTTTTTTTGAGGTTTTGATTTGAAATCATATGAGATAAAAATAATTTAACTTGGTTTTAGATGTACCCTACATAATAGTTGTGAGTATTAATACATCAAAATAGTGTAATATTTTTAAATTATTGAAAACATACATAATTTGTTTGTGAGTTAAAATATAAGAAAATTGATGTGTATTTGTATTTTTATATTGTTTGTTGGTATTTGCAATAAATAACATTTCATATTTTATATACTTTGTTTTTATTTTTAGATAAGAAATAATTGTATACTTTTTAAAAAAATTAAAATAGAAAAAACAACCCAAGGGATAGGTTTCTTCGCCAGTTTTTTTGTTCCAATTAAAGTTGGTGAAAACAATGAGGCCTTCACTACAAAAAAAAATGGGTATTGATAGCACATTAGGATATCACGATTTCCATAACTGCTATTAAAGAGTGTATGCTGGGTTTGAGTACTCTATCATAGCGTTTTCAACAC
Organism: Eutrema yunnanense; assembly: GCA_002933935.1. Lineage (NCBI taxonomy): Eukaryota > Viridiplantae > Streptophyta > Magnoliopsida > Brassicales > Brassicaceae > Eutrema > Eutrema yunnanense. The sequence goes on along the minus strand of PKML01057114.1, from coordinate 3,637 downwards.
GCTAAGCCAAAAATTTCACTAAATGAGAGCAAAAAATGACTTTATGGTCAAACACTTAGTAATTTTATCCCCATTTTTTTATTGACCCTGCACACTATGCGGACATTAATTGAATTTTATAGGTTGTTTAACTTATCTGCATTTTCCAAATGACGTAAAATTATGTTTCCCGCGAAAACGTAAAATCATGTTTTTTCGTCAAAAACATTAAACCATGTTTTCCCGCAAAAAAATTAAAATACACGTTTTCTCAGCAAAAACGCAAAATCCCGTTTTCCCGCAAAAAAATAATAATTAAAAATCATGTTTTTCTTTTCAAAAACGTAAAATTATGTTTTCCCGTCAAAAAGGTAAAATCATATTTTCCCGCAAAAACGTCAAATCCTGTTTTCCCCTCAAACACTTAAAATCATGTTTTCCTGTCAAAAACGTAAAATTCAGTTTTCCCGCCAAAACGTAAAATCATGTTTTCCCGGGATAAACGTTAAATCATGTTTTCCGCCAAAAACGTAAAATCATGTTTTCCCGCAAAAATCGTAAAATCCCGTTTTCTCGCCAAAAACCTAAAATCTTGTTTTCCCGTCAAAAACATAAAATCCAGTTTTCTAGTCAACAAAATAAAATTTAGTTTTCTCCCAAAAACGTAAAATCCAGTTTCCTGGTCAAAACTGTAAAATCCTAATATTCCGTACAAAACAGAAAATCTCGTTTCCCATCAAACACGAATCCCGTTTTCCCGACCAAAAACGTAAAATCCCATTTTCCCGCCTAGAACGTAAAATCTTGTTCATAAAACGTAAAATCCCTCCCCCCCCNAAAAAAAACGTAAAATCATGTTTTCCTGTTAAAAACATAAAATCATGTTTTCAAGTCAAAAACCGAAAATCCCGTTTCCTTTCAAAAAATTAAAATCGTGCATATTAGAGTACAAAGCGTACCCGCACCTTGTGTTATCACAATAAAATAAATCTAAAACAAAATAAAAAGCATATTCCTTAGCCAATCAAAACATAACATTAATATAACTGGCATTGACATCATCTTTATGATTGGTTGAAAATCATCCATCACTTATGTGGCAAAAAATCAAAACATGTTTCTCCAACTCCCTGGCCCTAGTTTCTGCTGCCTCACGTTTCTCTTCTGCACATTGAAACTGTGATCCAGAACAACTGTTATAGAATAGCTTAGTATTTACGGAAAAAAATTCCAGTGTCAATGTAGTTGTATAATTTTTAGATATGTTTGATATTTGATCATAATACGAAATCCTACTATGAAGTTGGATGCAAATTTGGAAAACAATCGTCTGATTTTTACTTTCGATGGGCCAAAAACGTCAATTCTCGTTTTTTCGTCGAAAAACGTAAAAGCCCGTTTTCCGTCGAAAAACGTCAACTCCCGTTTTCCTGCTAAAAACCTGAAATCCAGTTTGACTTAAAAAAACGTAAAATCCCGTTTTCTAGCAAAAACATAAAATCCTCGTTTTCCTGCAAAAACGTAAAATCTCGTTTTCCGGCAAAAAACGAAAATTTTCATTGTCAAAAACGTAAAATCTTGTTTGCCCTCAAACACGTAAAATCCCATTTTCCCACACAAACAAGAAAACGGGTTACAAAAATAATTTTGCTCCAAAAAACGGGATTTTTTGTCAATTCTTCCGTCAAAAACGTAAAATCTCATTTTCCCGCAAAAAACAAAAAATCATGTTTTCAAGTCAAAAAGGTAAATAGACATTTTCCGTCAAAAATGTAAAATCCCGTTTTTCCGTTAAAAACGTAAAATCCCATTTTGCCGCATAGAACGTAAAATCTTGTTCATAAAACGTAAAATCCCTTCCCCCCCCCCCCAAAAAAAACGTAAAATCATGTTTTCCTGTTAAAAACATAAAATCATGTTTTCAAGTCAAAAACCGAAAATCCCGTTTCCTTTCAAAAAATTAAAATCGTGCATATTAGAGTACAAAGCGTACCCGCACCTTGTGTTATCACAATAAAATAAATCTAAAACAAAATAAAAAAGCGTACCCGCACCATTGTCCTGCCAAAAACGTTAAATATTGTTGTCTCGCCAAAAATGTAAAATCTTGTTTTTCCCGGTAAACACTTAAAATCTTGTGTTCATGTCTAAAATGAAAAATCCCGTTTTCACAATCAGAAAATGTCAAATCCCGTTTTTCCGTAAAAAACTACAAAAAACGGTTTTCCACCCAAAAACGTAAAATCTCATTTACCTGCAAAAAAGTAAAATTATTTATTCCCGCCAAAAACATAAATTTCCGTTTATCCGCAAAAATGTAAAATACCGTTTTCCCGTCAAAAATGTCAAATCATGTTTTCCAGCCAACAACGTAAAATCATGTTTTCCAGTAAAAAACGTATAATCCTCTTTTCTCGCAAAAACCATAAAATCATGTTTTCCAACGAAATCGTCAATTCCCATTTTTCTGTGGAAAACGTCAATCCCGTTTTTCCGTGGAAAACGTGAACTCATGTTTTCTCACCTAAAAACTAAAATCTAGTTTCATTAAAAATGGTAAATTACGTTTTCCCGCAAAAACGTAAAATCTCGTTTGCCCCCATAAAAACGTAAAATCCCGTTTTTTCGTCGTAAACGCCAATTCCCGTTTTTTCGTCAAAAACGTAAAATCCATGTTTTCTGTCAGAAACGTTAAATCCCGTTTTCCGTCAAAAACGTAAAATCTCATTTTCCCGCAAAAAAAAAAACGTAAAAATCACGTTTTTTCGTCAAAAACATAAATTCCCGTTTTTCCGTCAAAAATGTAAAATATTGTTTTTCTGTCAAAAAACTTGAAATCCCGATTTTCCATCAAACACGTAAATTCCTGTTTGCCCGACCAAAAACGTGAAATCCAAATTTCCCGCAAAAGACGTAAAATCCCGTTGTCCCGCCAAAAACGTAAAATTATGTTTTCCCGCCAAACACGTAAATTCCTGTTTTCCCGATTCATTACTTTATTTATTATCTTAAGAAATTCATTCAAATATATATGTTCAACAAATTTTCATAAATTGTCCAATCGGGTAAACCATGTATGCAGATAGTACATAAACATGTTATATAAATTGTCCAATCGGGTAAACCAATACATTATAAAATATTATGAGCGATGTTTGATTTTTTAACCCAACTAATAAAGCAATGGACACGTCAGCTTCATCTTCTTCAAGCTTCGATCTGGATTTTTTATTTTTTGAATCGGATCTGGATTTTCTCAGGCAACTCTTCCGATCAAAAATTTCCCTTCAAAGAAAGCGCTTCTCCCTCTCTCCTCCTTCTCCGACGCGTCGTCTCCGCCGGAATCATCCACTTCGGCTCCGGGATTCCACCTCGACGCCGATGCGATACGAAGAGTCTCCGGTTAGAAGATCTCACTCCGAGTCTCCCTCTATATTTTCCAAACTCCACTTTTCGGAATCGCGATTCCTTAGCGTTTCTGAACGATTCCGATTCCGAAGCGGGTATCATCGAGAGAAATAAAAAACGGATTTAGAAAAAGCCAAACGAGAGAAATTAAAAAAAAATGCACGGTGGAAAATGAACAAAAACCAATCACAGAATCACACAGAAGCGCACGATTATCATCGAGTGAAATTAAAAAAAAAAAAAAAAAAAA
>PKML01057112.1:241265-326399 GCA_002933935.1 Eutrema yunnanense | reverse complement strand
AAGAAAAACGAGGTTGTTTGGCTCGTATACAAATGTCGCATGGAGCACTCGCTTTATAACTAACAGCGCCTAAATCAACAGAACTCGATAAATGAGAGAGCACAGAATCCGCAGGATGACCCAGTCGTTTATGCCAAACATCCTGTTGTCGAACTGGACCAACTGCATTGACACGACCGCTGAAAACTTCCCGAAAATAGTACACTCCATCACACTCATCACCCGCTCCAATCATTGTCCTCGTTGTACGGTCCTGCAAGTAACAAAATTTATCAGTGAACACAGCAATACACGGTTTCTCCTTCAGCAACTTTGCAACCGATAACAATGTAGCCGTGAGATTTGGAACATAAAATACGGAAGATAATACGACCGAATCACCAAGGCGCATTTTCCCTTGTTGTGTCGCTAAAATAACGTCTCCATTAGGTAGTCCAATTGGACATGGAAGAATTTGACAAACATCGAATAACAACTCCAAAGAACCTGTCAAATGGTGCGAAGCACCGGTGTCGATAATCATACCAGAGAGACGTTCGGTGGAGCTCGGATTAGGCGTGTTGAGGAGATGAACAAGATGACTAAATTGTTCTTTATTGAGTGTCAAGCCAACTCCATCTTCTGAGGTAATCACATGATGCGAACTCGAGCCTCCACCAACATTCATCACAGCATTGTTAGCAACACCACGTCCTCCGCGGCCACCACGTCCATTATTCCAAACTCCTCTTCCCCCACGAAACGAACCCGTATGTGTCGAATTATCAACTCCTCGTCCTCTTCCTTGCACGCCTCCATCTGGATATCCATGCAATTGATAACACTCATGCTTCATATGCCCAATACGGCCACAATAATCACAAGTAATAGCAGAGCGTGGACGCGTAGAATTAAGAGCTGGTGTAGCCTGAACCGCAAATCCAATCGCATCTGGTCTTGGAGCAGAAATCGCAGTCACCTTTTGATGACGTTCCTCCTGAACGACGATCGAGAACGCTGTGTTGAGTGACGGTGATGGTTGCATACAGAGTATGTTAGAACGAGTCACACCAAATCTGGTTCCATCGAGACCAAAAAGAAACTCATTCCTTTGAACACGTTCCCGTTTTTCTCGTTGTTCCTTGTTGACTTTGCATTGAGATTGTCCACAACAACAAGTCGAGAGTGGCTCGTACTCGACAAGATCATCCCAAATCAGCTTTAGTTTTCCAAAGTAATCTTGGACAGACATGCCACCTTGTTTAAAGGATGCAACCTCGGCATGAAGCTCATAGATACGCGGTTCATTGCCAACAGCAAACCGTTCACGCACTCCTTCCCAAAGCTGATACGCTGTATCAGTACATGATATGGTGCTTCTCAATTTCTCATCAATCGTGTTTAATATCCATGCCACCAGCATGGAGTTTATCATCCCCCACATCTTTAACTCATCGCCGCCACTAGGTTCCTTGATCACACCATCAATGAACCCTAGTTTATTCTTTGCCTTGAGCGCGTTTCGCATAAGCTTCGACCAACGCTCGTAATTATTTTCATTCAAAATCACCGAACAGATTACTTGACCTGGATCGCTAGAAGGATTGAGGTAAAAATCGTTTAACATGGACACTTCCTTCACCACGATCTTACCATCGCTTGCCATCGTTGAACACACGGAAACAATAGATCTTCACTAATTCTCGTCGAACAGTGGAAAGAATAAGAACAGAGACCTCGAAGATGGAGAGAAAAGAGAAATCAGGATTGAGCTTGGATCGTTTTTGTACCCTAAAGCTCTGATACCATGATAGAATATGCGGAAGTGAATTGTATTCTTGGCTCTTGGCCGAAATATATAGGTACAAGAGTTTACCCTAATCAACTAAGAAAGGTAATTACAAATAGAAAAGGTAAGTACATATTTGTGTAATATCCTTTCTTCCAATATACACAAACAAAACTCACGAAATAATAAACAAAAAATCGAAAAGCCAAGAAGAAAACCACAAACCACCCAATTCTTTGCAAAGATATACACAAATACTCATATACCAAAAAAAATATTTTATATGTATTCATCTGATTATTAAACAGAGTTTTTATCATAAGAAATCCAATATCTTCCTGAAAACGCCAATTTTTTCGATTTCAAAAAAATAGACAATATCTTCGATTTCAAGGATATCCGCAAATACTTATATACCAAAAATAGTATTTTATATGTATTCATCTTACTATTTCAACGATCCATAAAGAGGTTGAGACTGCATGAAAATGACAACATCTTCGATTTCAATAAATGATCACCAGACTTGGTCTTTGTTAGACGCCATTTCCTTCCATATGTTGACTTTCATAAACACATATGCTCAAAGATTTCTTCTTTGGTGCGCCAACCTTTGTTGAATCGCCAAAGAAATCTATTTTTGTCATATTTAGTTCTCTCAGTGCAGCCACCTAAACACAAAACAAAACTCCAATAATTTGAGGAAAACTAACAAATTCCAATAAGTAAGAGGTTCTTTATTCAGGGATAGCTAAAAAGAAAGCAATCTTTAAAGTGATTTTTCTCTGATTGAGTGGAAAGACCAATAAAGTATTAATATGGTACCTCTAAAACTCTACAATTGAATTTAAGTGTCCCGTTTTGATTCTTTTAACAATAAAACAAAGATTCAATTCCATGTCTCGCTTTAAGAGCTTTTAGTTGTCAACCACGGAGAGACTATGATTGAGCTTCCCTGTAGAACATAACATAGAAGTGTTTGATGTGAGCGATTATGTGTGTATGTAATGTATGAGTGAGATCCTCACCAAAACAGACACAATCATAATAAATATATGTGTATGATACCCAAGCATAAAAAGCGTAATTATGAGAGATAAAAGCAAACACAATCAAATCAAGATGTAAGTATGAGAGACAAAAGCAAAAAACAGTAGAGCCGACATGTGTAGAGCTAGCATATCTTGACTCAGGCAGACTGAGAGAAGATAAGGATTATCATTTCGTGCACATTGCACCAGTTCACCCTCTAAAGAAGATTTGTTTCTTCCAATCTAAACTGACAATTTGCATTCCAGTTTTAGTCTCAAAATATGTGATAGTTGCATTCTTCTTTGCTCCCTTCGGATGCCTCACCTTTAAATCCTCTCAATGCTTGTTGATTCGTAAATCACACAAGGGGTTTTAAACAGAGAACTTTGATCGGAAACCCGTTTTATTGATTGAATCCGGTGTTACAACAGAGTTTTGATAGAGAGGGATTAAAGAGACTAAAGAACTTGAAATCGGTGCTTGATGAAGCTATTTCTCTGCTCTTAGGTCTCTCAGACGATTGTGGATTGTTTCTTCGAGTTTTGCTCCTCCTTATTTATAGGTTTTTGAGTCGGTCGTCATTCGGAATATTTCCTTTTTCCGGATTGTCTTGGAAAGGAAATATTCCGAATCTCTTCCAAGATACAGGGATCTTCCGTTTATTTCGGAGGTCGGTCCTTATCTTGTCATATCGGGCCGGGCCTTTGTTGGGCCGTTGAATTCGGTAACGAAGATGAACAGGTTTGTTCTTGGGATTTGTTAGAGTTCGGCCCGTCAGTTCAAGGTCCGTTTCTCTTGTCCGAACCATCGTAAACCGATACCGGTCTCGGTTCGAACCGAGTTAAACCGGAGGGGTGCTAAATTCTCCTCTAACAATTGGTCCCCCCTTCATTTCGGCGAAAGAGTATTCGAGTTCGGCAAAGTCTTTAGGAGTATTCTTTAGCTCGGTTAAAATTGAGATCGGTATGGCTCGTCTGACGATTCGAGTTCGGCAAGCCTTTCTCAGTATTCTTGAGTTCGGAACTTTCGAGTCCGCAGTTTTTGGTGTTGGTATTGAGTGTTTTCAGTTCGGTAGATTTTCTCGGGAAGAGGGTGTCGATTCGTCTTCTTTAGTCGTGGAATTCGAGGAGCCGCGTGTCGATTCGTCTACCTCAGTTGCAGAATTCGAGGAGTCGTCATCATTACTTTTTCTCTATAAATATCGCTCGAACCTCCTTCCATTTCTCACTTATGTTCATTTCCTTCAAAAGGTATTCTTCTTTCTCTCTCTCTAGCGCTCTCCCTTCTCTCTAGAATATATTTATTTTCCGTTCTCCGATCATCTCCTCCGCCGTGATTTCTCCGATTTGCTTGGAGATCGTCGAGTTCTTCAATCTGTTCTTCATCAAATTCTTCATTTCGATCGAAATGAATTCAAGAACCTCTTCTTCTTCTGTTAATGACCGAACTCCACCGCCGAAATTCCCCGATCTCGAGTTATTCGTCGACAAATCCAATTCGAGTTCGGACGGTCTGAATGATGTTCAGCAGGAGCTGATCAGGCGTAACTCTCAACGTACTGCTGCCGGGCCGAGTAATCCAAGGGTCGTTGTTGAAGTCCCTCAGCTTATCGATGAGGATGAGCCTGAAGAGGAGGTTGCCGAATCAAATGATCAAGTCCGGGTAGATCAAGAATTTGCAGCTCGGCTCGCGGAGGGCGATGATGTAGCTCGTCCGGACGATCGCGCTGTTTCGCCAGCGGTTCGTCAAAATGTAGGAGACGATGTTCCCATGTCGGCTGCCAGACGGGTAGTTGAAAGACCTGCGAACATCGGACCGTCTCGCTCTAAGGCGGAAACGGTCCATGTTACCTTGGAAAGGTGCAATGCTCCGAACGATCTGCTTTACAAGATCCCGAAGGCTGCCGATCGTCCGTGGGACGCACCTGATGGCTATATATGCGTATACGAAGAGTTTTTCAGAAGCTGCGGTCTCCAGTTTCCTATCCCGGAGTTCTTCTATAAGTACTGCAAGAGGCGACATGTCGCGATCTCTCGGCTGATGCCGGCCACGGTAATAAATATTATGGGTCTCCTTACTCTTGGGGAGGAGTGCGGCATTCCTATTACGGCTAAGATCTTCGAGAGGCTATTCCGAGTGAATTTGTCCAAGACCAGGCCTTGGTTTTTATCGGCTAATGCGAAGCCGTAGTACGATCTTGTTACCGGGAATAAGCCGAGCAAGGTCAACAACTGGAATGCTCGGTATTTCTACGTGAAGATTGACGAATCTTCCGTTGAACGTCCGGACAGGAGTCACCGAACTCAGTGGAGGACTCCTATCGGTAGATATTGGTTCCCGATTTCTATCTATTACTTTATTTCGCCTAAGTTATATTTTTCCTTTTCGTTTTCAGATCGTCACGTGCCGGGCTTTCTTATCACCACACCAGGATTTACTTTTGCCCACGCGAAGCAGTTAAGTGCGGCTGGGAAAGCTCGGTGGCCTGAAGCTTACCAAGAAAAACTTGATTTAAAAGCCAAGAGAGCTCTCAAAGGTACATGTCGGTAAATTCTCCTTAGTAGTTCGGCGATTGCTTTATCTATCCTGAAATTTTGTTCTTTTTTTATAACAAATCCTTCTCGTCGACGAAAGATGAAGCTCGATGAGATCCCGGATCTGTCCGCTGAGATGGATGCTGAAGAAGGGACTGTTGAAGTCCCTTCCGCTGCGCAGGACGAACAACCCGCTACCGAGGTTGAGGTCGTGGAAGAGGAGGCTCCGGGTGAGGAGCCAGTTCCTGTCGTGAAGCCTACTTCGTCGGCAGATGTGGCGAAGATGAGGAGACGGAAGAAAAGGGGCAAGAGGCCAGTGGAACAAGCTTCAGAGGCCGGTACGGGAGATGCCGAACCTCAAAGGGTTGATCCCGAAACGGTGGTCATGTCGGACCGTTCTGCTTCGTCGAAGAGGCAGCAGACTTCTGGGGCTACGGCCCATTCCGTCATTTTCGGGTATGACAAGGATGAACCAGTGATGTCGGGGCTTGCGCCGATCTGTATCGGTAACTGAAATTTAGCTCGGAGGCGCTTCCTCCGGTTGAGGATCTTTTCCAGTCCGATGCTTACAAAAAGCTAGCTCGGACTACTACTGAGGTAAACGAACTTTTCGGTTTTTAGTTGGTATCGTTCATTTCTTTTTGGATATCTTTGTTGTGACGGGTTTTCTCTCTTTTTTTAGATGGTCGCTAAAACAAACGAGCTTGTCGGCACTTACGACCGTGAGCTCGATTCAGCTCGCCGAAAGGCTCTTACGACCAGCCTACAGGTTGTTGAGCTACGCAAAGAGTTGCTCATCGAGCAGGATAGGACGCGGGCCGGTGATTATGCGGTTAGCGAGCTGACGAAGGAGATAGCCGCGTTAAAGGCTTCGAAAGCCGAGCTAGTCGCTGACAAGGATGCCCTTGCCCGTACCCTGTTCCGGGAGACGACCCGTTTGAGAGCTGGCCGGACCCAGCAGATTATGAAAAGGAAGAAAGTTACCGAAAAATGTCAGGTTCGGCTCCAGAAGGATAAAGATCATTTGACGGCCTTGGATTGGGTTAAGAAACCATTCCTTGCTATTAATCAAGCTCAAGGGGTGCTTGGCTTCTGCGACAGCCTCCGAACGAAGCACGGTATTGACGTCCCGCCGTCCTGTATCGAGAAAATTAAAAAGCTCAAAGCTGTGAAGTTAGCCGAGTATGAGGCGCTTGATCTGTGTGAGCTTGCCGAAGAGGACTTGGTTGTGGCGACCTTCGTCGAGCCGATTCATCCGGAGATTTCTCTTCCGATGGGCACCGAGGTCCCGCCGGGCATTGACATGTTTGGTTCTAATCGAGCTGCGATGTCCGGTGACAGAGCATATGCCATGCGGGATCAGAATGTTTAATATATTTGCTTTGTAATTTTTTGTTTTTGGCCGACGAGGCTTATAACTCGACCTCTTGGACCGGAGGGTTTTTATAGTCCGGTATCCACTAGTTTTTTTTATATGACTCTTTTTTTATTTATATGAATATGACTTTAATCGTTTTGCGATACATTTGTCGAATCTCGGTTTGTTTGAAGTCGTAAATTTATACGAACTTCTCAAGTCTGTCGTACACAAAGTGGTGCTGTAAACAGTACGGTCTTAGCCGGGGTGAAGAGGACGGACTTGATTCTATGATTTATTCAAAATCGGCGGTCTGTTTAATCAGATCGGCTTATACTTGCAATTGTTGAGGAATTGGCTTAAAATTTTGCGATTGTTGAGGAATCGGCTTAGGACTTTTGCGATTGTTGAGGAATCGACTTATATTTTTACGAGAAATGACGTTCGGTTTTACCTGTGGAGCTCGGCAAAAGAGTACGTGAACAGCTCGTCTTAAGATACTCCAAGGTTTTCTCAAATCGAATCCGAGTGTGCGAGACATGCTCGGCTTATGTAGCTCGAATGGTCTGAGAATAGGTTAAGTGCGAGACTGGTCTCGGCTTTATACATGGAAGGTGTTTTATCCATAACACCATGTGGATGCATGCGAGCAATAGCTTCGGCTTAGTTTGATTTTATCGATCGTCTGGCCATGACGTCGATGTGTGAACCGTGATGGTTGGTTGGGGAACTTTCGGAGTTCGGTGGACTCCTGGAGTTCGGCGAATTTTAAGAATTCGGCGAACTGTTTAAAGTTCGGCTTTTGATGGATACAAATTTTTAGAATTCGGTGAACTGTTTAAAGCTCGGCTTTTTGATGAATACGAATTTTTAGAATCCGGCGAACTTTCTAAAGTTCGGTTTTTTAAAAACGAATTTTTTAGAATTCGGCGAACTGTTTGAAGTTCGGCTTTGAATAAAATTTTATTAAAGTAACAGCTGAACCCGAAGTGGGCTGCCTACGTACCCTCGAAAGAGGGATCAAGCCATTCGTAGTTCATATTACATTTTTTTTTTTTTGGCGCTTCTAGTAGTAGTAGCGTTTGAGATTCATCGAGTTCCATGATCGCGAGATTGGTGCTCCGTCCAACTTCATGAGTTCGTACACTCCGGGCTTGATGACCCTCATGATCTGATAGGGTCCTTCCCAGTTAGTGCCCAGTTTTCTTGCGTTCTTCTCTTCGGTGCCTTCGAAGACTTTTCGTAAGACGAGATCGCCATCTTCGAAGTGGCGTCCGCGGACCTTTTTGTTGTAGTAGCGTGCTGCCAGTTTTTGATAGTTTTGGATGCGAAGTAAAGCTTGATCGCGTTGTTTTTCGAGTGCGTCGAGATTGTCAAGCATGATTTCGTCGTTTAGACCGGGATTTTCCACGAGCATTGTCCTGCGTATTGTCGTGATTTTTAGTTCGGCGGGACAAAGAGCTTCAACGCCATAGGCCATGTAAAAAGGGGATTGTCCTGTTGATTGTCTTGGAGTGGTGCGGTAAGACCATAAGACTCCATCAAGTTCGTCGGCCCATTGTCCCTTCTTGATATCCAAGCGTTTTTGAGTCCGTCGATGATGGTTTTGTTCGTTGATTCGGCCTGGCCGTTACTTTTCGGGTACCTTGGCGTGGAAAAACTTAGTCGGATTTTCCACTTGGCACAGAAATCGCCAAATAATGTTGAGATAAATTGCGGTCCGTTATCGGTGACGATCTCATATGGGACTCCATGTCGGCATATGATGTTTTTCCAGACGAATTTTTTAACATCGACGGCATGAATTTCGGGGTATGACTCGGCCTTGACCCATTTGGTGAAGTAGTCTGTCATGACGAGGATGAATTTTTTCTGTGTCGTGAAACGTCGTAGGGGACCGATTATGTCCATTCCCCAGCGCATGAACGGGTATGGGGCTGTTGATGTAGTTAGCAGTTTGGTTGGGAGGTGCATCATTGAGCCGTGCCTTTGACATTTTTCGCACTTGGCTACGAATTTATCGCAATCTGCTTGCATGGTTGGCCAGTAATAGCTCGCCTTTTTATCTTTAATGCCAAGGAGCGTCCCCTAGCGTGGTTTCCGCCGTCGCCTTCGTGTATCATTTTCATGACCTCGTGAATATCGTCGCCGGACACGCATTTGAGAAGGATGCCCGCAGCACTCCAGCGGAATAGGCCGTCTCGGATGAGTATGTATCGAGCAGCTCGCATTTTCAGTCGCCGGGCTGCCCATCTGTCGGCGGGGACTATTACGTCGATGATGTACATTTTGATTTCTTGTGTCCAGTCAGTGGGTGTAAGTTCGCTCAAGGGTTCCATGTTTACTGGCGTATGAAGCCCCTCTGATGGTTCCTCGGTTTCGTCGTTGGAGTGATTTTGTGTTGGTTCGACGATGTGTCCGGTTTCTTCGTTGTTTTCGAGCTCGGCGTTGTGTTCATCGTTTGTTATCCGTGTTTGCCTTTGTTTTTGTGGAATGGGCTCGGCGGCGTGGTAATCTTCGTAGTTACGCCTGCGCGTGGTGATGTTGCATTCGTTTATTTTTCCAATGCTCGGCTCAAGTATACTTTCGACTGGTATTGTCCTTTTGAGATGGGGATCTGAACTTGATGCTAACGCGGCAAGTGCATCGGCCGGAGAGTTTTCCCCTCTTGGGATTTTTGTGAGGTCGAAGTATTCGAATTCGGTGGCGAGTTTTTTCACGAGTTTGAGGTATGCGTCCATTCGATCGTTTTTTGCATCGTATTCTCTACTATATTGACTGGCGACGAGCAGTGAGTCGCAGTAGGCCTGTATGCGATTTGCGCCGATGGCTTTGGCTAATCGAAGTCCGGCGAGTAATGCTTCGTACTCTGCTTCATTATTTGATGCGTTGAATGCCAGGCGGAATGATTTTTCCAAGAGTTCTCCGGTTGGGGACTGAAGTCGTATGCCTACTCCCGACCCTCGATGGGATGATGATCCATCCACGTGGAGGATCCATTGTTTGGTAGCGGTTACGTCAGTATCGACGAACTCTTGTGGTAGCTCGATAAGGAAGTCGGCGAGAACTTGCGATTTGAGGCTTGTTCGACTCTTATAGTTGATATCATATTCGCTGAGCTCAATTGCCCATTTGGCGAGTCGACCAGATTGGCTTGGACTATGTAAGATTGTTCAGATCGGCTGATCCGTTAAGACGGTGATAGAGTGCGATTGAAAATATGGTCTAAGTTTCCGAGCAGCAGTGATGACGGCGAAGGTAAGTTTTTTGAGTGTTGGATATCGGTTTTCGGCGCCATCAAGTGATTTGCTTACGTAGAAGATCGGATTTCAACCTCAGCGGTCAGTGGGGTTTTCGGCGCCATCAAGTTTCCGAGCAGCAGTGATAAAAGAAGTTTTCTCGCGATCGCCCGGGTGAATGAGTATCTGGTTATAACCTGAGAACGCATCCATGAAGGAGAGGAGTTTGTTCCCGGCCGTAGCTTTGACAAGTCTATCGATATGTGGGAGTGGGAAGCTGTCTTTTGGGCAGGCTTTGTTGAAATCGGTAAAATCGACGCAGATTTTCCATTTTCCGTTCTTGTTTTTAACGACGACTGGGTTTGCCAACCAGTCCGGATATCGAACTTCCGTAATTGATCCTGCTCCAAGTAATCGTTCGAACTCGTCGTTGACAGCCTGGGCTTTCTCGGGTCTGACCTTGCGCCGTTTCTGTTTGATTGGTTTGAAGGTGTAATCGATGTTGAGTTCGTGACTTGTGATATTTGGGTCGATCCCGGGCATGTCGTTGATAGACCAGGCAAAAGTTGATACGTTCCTTTTGAGAAAGCGAACTAGATCGTATTTGATCTCTTCATCGAGTTCGGCTCCGATTCCGACGCATCTATCGGGGTTGAGTTCGTCGATGTTGACTTGAATAATTGTTTCTCGTCTCGGTAGATCGGGGTCGTTATCGGTTCTTTTCGTATTTATTACGCATGTTCGGGGTGTTCTCAATTTGCACTCGTTGATGTAGCAAGTTCGGGACATCAATTGATCGCCTCTCAGAGTGTAGACTCCGGATGGTGCTGGGAATTTTAAGCATTGATGATAAGTCGAGACGACGGCTTTCATCGTGTATATCCACGGTGTTCCAAGTATGACGTTGTAGATGGCAGGTTTGTCCAGGACTAGGAATTTGACCATTTGTACTATTCCCCCAACGTAGACGGGGAATTTTACCGTTCCCGCGGTCATGGTCTGCTCGTTTGAAAATCCTGTTAGTGGTTCGATATTCGGCTTGATCTGAGCGTCCGGGAAGTCCATGTTTCTGAGTGTTTCTCTGAATACTACATTAACCGAACTTCCGGTATCAACCAGGACTCGTCCGACGGCGACGTCTCCGATAAGTACTTCGATGACTAGCGGGTCGTTATGCGGCATGTGTAATCCTTCCGTATCGGCTTCAGAGAAGGTGATCGGCACTCCGCTTGTTGTGGCTCGGTTTTCTCGTTGTGCGGCCAGCGCCTCTCTACTGTATTCTTTAATTGCCCGGACGGAATAGTTGCAAGACTCTAGTGCTCCCATGATCATGTTGACGCGTTTCCGTACTTGGGGAGTATGTTGGCTGTCCGTTCGTTCCTCCCGATCGTGTTTCTGTTGACCTAAGTCGGCATCGTCTGTTGATTGCTCGGTATTTTTGTTCGGTTTGTCGTTGTCCCGACGTCGTTTTCCGTTGTTACTGCGGCGGGGTTTGCCTGTAGGTCGGAACGCTCCTTCTACCGGGATCTCCCCTTTCTTGTATTTCATCAGTAAGAACTCTTGGAGATGTCGGCAGTCTTTGGTGTTATGGCCCTTCTGATTATGAAAGTGGCAGAACGGTCCGGATTCGTTGTCGGACTCTTTTGAGTCGTCTGATCGGATCCATGTGTTCCATTTTTGTTGTGTTTGGACAGCGTTAACAGGTTGCCTCAGAGGGGCGTACTGTTTTTCTTTGACGAGAGGTTGTTTTAGCGGAGCGTACTGCTTATCCTTTGCGGCTTCCTCTTCTTCCTCGAGGATGTAGATGTGCGATTTGTGCAGGATATCTTCCAAGGATTTTGGCCAGTTTCGTTTGATTTCTTTGTGAAAGTCAGACCGATACCAGGTTGCTTTGTAAAGGGCCTCTATTGCGGCTTCGTCGTCGATTGTGCAATGAGATACCACCTTTTTGAAGCGGTTCATGAAACTACGTAGTGATTCGTCGCTTTTCTGCTCTAGTGGCCAGAGGTCGGCATTTCTTGTTTTTTTGTTTCCAGAACATGGTGAAGCGTTTGAGGAACTTAGTTGAAAGCTCATTGTAATTGTTGATGGAGTTTGCATCAAGTTGTGAGAACCAGTCGAACGCGGTCCCGCACAGGTTCTCCACAAATAGTTGACACATAGCCGCCTCTTTTTCTTCTTTGTTACAGAAATAGAAACGGTTCATCATGATCACGAAAGAGGTCAGAAAGTGACGTGGGTCAGTGTGTCCGTCGTATGCGGTGATCTTAACTCTCTCCAGGCGTTAGACTGGGGTGTTGATGATCTGATCTGTGAACGGTGTTTTCTGTGTTTCCTGGATAACTCGATCGATCTCTGGTGCCGAGCTTGTGGCTTGGTAGACTTTGGATCGGATGTCCTGAAGTTGGGCTCAGACATCCTCGAACTCCAGGCCGATGGACGCCTAATCGGTGATGCGGGTTCTTGGATTGGCAGTTGACCTTATGGTTGGTGGGTCTGCCGTGTTCGGGTTTCGGGCACCGTCAAGTTCGGGTAGAAGGTTCCAGCGAAGATCGTTTTCAGGGGTGATTGGGTTCGGGTCGAATATCCCGATATGGCTTCTGAGCTCGGCTTGCGAGACCAGCAGGGATTCGTACCGCTCTTCGTTCCTCTTAGAGATTTCTGCGAGCTGGGCCGCCATGGCTTCTAGGAGTGTGGTGGTATCGGCTGATTTCGGGGCTGCTAGCGTGTTTGTCTGAGGGTTCGGAGGGTCATCCTCTCATGTTGGTAAGTTCGGAAGGTTTCCTCCGGTCGGTAACAGATCGATATTTTGAGGGATGGTCCCGTTATCTACCTGATCGTTGTTGTTGGTGATGACTCCTTGAATGTCTAACGGGTTCGTCATTGCCGAACTCAATCAACCGAGATCCGAAAGTTCTGTTTTTGTTATAGCTCCCCACAGAGGCGCCAATTGTTGATTCGTAAATCACACAAGGGGTTTTAAACAGAGAACTTTGATCGGAAACCCGTTTTATTGATTGAATCTGGTGTTACAACAGAGTTTCGATAGAGAGGGATTAAAGAGACTAAAGAACTTGAAATCGGTGCTTGATGAAGCTATTTCTCTGCTCTTAGGTCTCTCAGATGATTGTGGATTGTTTCTTCGAGTTTTGCTCCTCCTTATTTATAGGTTTTTGAATCGGTCGTCATTCGGAATATTTCCTTTTTCTGGATTGTCTTGGAAAAGAAATATTACGAATCTCTTCTGAGATACGGGGATCTTCCGTTTATTTCGGAGGTCGGTCCTTATCTTGTCATATCGGGTCGGGCCTTTGTTGGGCCGTTGAATTCGGTAACGAAGATGAACAGGTTTGTTCTTGGGCTTTGTTAGAGTTCGGCCCGTCAGTTCAAGGTCCGTTTCTCTTGTCCGAACCATCGTAAACCGATACCGGTCTCGGTTCGATCCGAGTTAAACCGGAGGGTGCTAAATTCTCCTCTAACAATGCTGGTTCAGTTTTCCGCAAAAATTAAGGCATTTTTGCAAAAATACCCTACAATTTGAAGTCAAAACTAAAAATGTCTCATTCCTTTCCTCTTTTTCAGAATCCCACGAATTACCTTTTAAGAATATGGGTATTCACGCAAATGCCATTCGTCAGACTGCTGTTAGAATCTAACGTTTTATTCAAAAGACAAAAAAATTCAGATCTAACTTAATTACGGAAATGCCATTGCCATCAATTCTCAACCTCCACGACAACCACCATCGTCGACGAGTTAATGCAGTAACTAACCCAATTTTTTGACATTAAAGCCCAAGAATAGAGCTCAGACTTCCTTTTCGCGAGTTCTCCTCTCCGATTTTTCCCATTTCCCCTCGATTTTCCGATTCATACTTACCGAAATCATTTTTTATGGCATAAAAACGGCAAAACACGACTGGGCTTGCGGGATTTCGGTGATATTAGACGTTCTGGGCGCTCGACGAGGGTGAAAACAAACTCTAAACGGATATAGGTACAAATTTTTGTATATTGTCGATTTTCAGATTTGAGCTGTATACTCAGACTGCTTTAGAAGTCTGATGAAACCCATATGGTCAACGAGAGGGTAGTTTTGCAATTGACTTTTAAATACTCAGATTAAAATTGAAGTATAGTAATTTCCTTTGAAAAGAAAAAAATCAAGAAAAATCCTCTAATCGAGGCATAGGGTAGTTTTGCAATTGACAGAAAATTTGACTTTTTATTCAGACTTCATATCCAGTATGAAGGAAAAATGAGCGACTTTGACCGGAAGTTGACTGTTTTTTCAGACGGAATCAGAAGTCTAACAAAAAACAGGGTATTGGTAGTAATTGACCGAAATTTTTCAAAAGTTGACCAAAATGGGGGAAAAAGTATCAGACTTCTTTGGTAGTCTGAATAGGAGGGAAAAATTTTCAGACTTCTATGGCAGTCTGAAAATGATGAAAACTTTCAGACTGCTAAAGAAGTCTGATATCGAAGATTTTGGTCAACGCAAAAAATACACCAATTTCTGTCAAACTTCTATCGCAGGAGAAGTCTGACAAAAAAGTCTGGGAACAAAAGTCAAACTTCGGTCAATTGCAAAACTACCCCATAATTTTTTCAAACTGCAGGAGAAGTCTGACAAAAAGTCAAAATTTTGGTCAATTGCATAAATACATTTTTCTTTTTCTCAGACATCTAATGCCGTCTGACAAAAAGTCAAAGTTTGGGTCAATTGCAAAAATACCCTTTTTGTCAGACTGCGATAGAAGTCTGCTTTGATAACTTTTCGTCAGACGGCATCCGCAGTCTGCTTTGTAACATTCTAATTGTAAAAATACCCTCTTTTTCAGACTGCCATAGAGGTCTGACGTACTGTTTGTCAGACTTCTGTGGCGATTGACAAAAATTTTTAAACCGTTTTTTTTTGTATATTTGTGATGAATTTCGTTGATTTTAAATTTTTTATATGTGTGTTAGTTGTATATGTTCCTCCTGCGTTAGTTTTACATGCTTATGTTTGGTAATTATTTTTAAATAATTTTTTTAATAATTCTGGCAATGTATCTAATAGAATCAGACTTCGTGAAGAAGTCTGATATTTCCATTAAGATCGCTAATGTTGTTTTTCCATGATTGTTTTTACATATAATGGTGCATCTACCTGTTAATTTTGGTGAATGGGTTGTGAGAGACCAGATTTGGCATTTTGTGGTGGATACTCTCAAATGAGGACGGTTTATCACTTTGGGCGATCGTTCTACATATTGTGAACTTGTTGAGATGGTACAAGATGATAATATGCTGGACAAGAAAACCGAGTTGGTGGAGTTATCATATCCGTTACCGGAACCACTCTTGCAACAGATCGGTCCGGATAGCCCTCCTATTTATGTCACAAATGATAGGCAAGTAAGGAGCATGGTCGAGTTAGCTAGTGCGCATTTAATCCGTCTTTGTGTCTCGAGCCGATCCGGTTTGGCATATCAAGATGCGGGGAATCACGATGTAAAAGATGAAGATGAAGATGAAGATGAAGATGACTGGGAAGACGAAGATGTGGGCTCAGTATCAGATGATTCTATTTGTGGTGGTGGTGGTGGTGGTGATGATGGTGGTGTTGGTGGAGGTGGTGATGGGCCAGAGCAAGTTTTCAAGAAACACGCTGAGTCTTACTATGATGGTGTATATTATAGCATGTATGGGAAAGTGGGAGATGAAGATGAAGATGATAAAGAAGATGAAGATAATAAGACTTACGAGTTACAGCGTGTGGCTGAACGATTTGTTGGTCGAGGAAGAAATTGGTCCGATGGCATCTTTCTCGGAAAGTGTTTTGATAGCAAGCAAGATCTTATATCAGAGCTGCGTTTGACGGCGATAGTGAGGAAATATGCATTTACAGTAGATAAGTCTGACAAGAGCCTGTTTGTCGCTAAATGTCTTGTGGAAGAATGCAACTGATGTACTGACGAATGCAATTTAGAAGTCTGATAGAGAAGTCTGAAGAAAGTCTGAGAGGAGTCTGTTGGTGTCTTTCAAGTACAATATTTTGTTTCCAAGTCTTTTTTTAAGTTGTCTAAGTCTAAGAACGTGTTGTGTTAATCGTTGGTTGTTGTTGTTGGCTTAAACTTAATCTGTTGTACTTATGTGTTTGCTGCATCTCAAGTCTAAATAAGTCTTAAGAAAATCACACCCTTTCCAAACTGCAATATAAATCTAATAACAGAAATTCATTACAAAAGAGAGAAATAGAAGTCTGACACCAGACTGAAGTAGTGTATGCTTTTGTTTGGTTGAGGCTCATACCCGGTTGTGAACATCCTTGGAAGGAATTCACGTTCTGCCATTATGTCTAAAACCTGCATCAACCACAACCATACTCCATTAACAGTCTGAAAACTGAAAGTCAGACGTCATATGCAGTCTGACTACTCAAATTCATACTCTATTTGCAGTCTGACGAAATATAGTCAGAGTTAACTACGAAGGCTATTCATGAAGTAATCGGACGAATCCCAAAAATCCACATAACACAATACAACGCAAACCCAAAGATCTAAACATTATTGCTCAATTTGAATCTTTTACCCTCTATGGAAGACTTGAAGGAGCGGTGACAACGGCGAGGAGAGAGAAACCAGATCTAGAAATAAAAAAAAGACAAGAGTTTAGATCCAGGAGATCTATCTTGTAGATTTAAAACGGAATTAATTAAAAACCCATCTGTTTGTTTAGATCTAGGCAAAGAACATGGAAAAATTATCTTATTTCGTATAGATCTAAAAATTGTGCAGAAAAAAGTAGAGTAGAAGGCGAAAAACTTGTTTCTAGGAAGCTTAACTCAGTTGCAAAGACGAAGTTGACGACGGCGAGGGCGGTGGCGGTGGCGATTCGACCTACAAGAAAATGGAGTTGTGATGAAAAGATGAAGAGAGATAGATGGAGGGACTGGTAAGGTGACACGAAAAAGGAGAGGTAATTACCAGACTGAAGAAGCTGACGACGGCGGTGGCGGTGGCGACGAGGGTTTCCGGAGAGATGTTTGAGAGAGTTTAGATAGAGTTTAGAGAGAGAGAGAGATTCTTCCTGTTTTAGAGAGAGAGAGTCGATAATGACTTTTACATATTAGGGTTGGTAACTTTAGTTTATATATGGGGTAAAATCACAAGCAGGGTAACTTATTTCAGGTTAATTCACAGGTTTCCATCAAGAACTCTGATAAACCATGGACATGATCAGACTGAAATGACAGTCTTATAAACCCTAATCTTGATAATTACTACTTAAATACCATCATATTATATAGAAAGCTTATAACAAACATCAAAATCGTTTAACTTAGTCACAAACTAACCAGTATATGTAAAAAAAAATATTATGAATTAAAAAATTAGAAACTCTCAATCTAACCCTACAGATAAGAATAGGATATCCAACTTCATATGTCGAACATAGACAAAACTCTTGTTTTCTTTGTTATTTGCACAATGTAATATATAACTCGATATTCACACTCTTTTATAGTTAATTACACTCCAAGGGCAAACTTTGAACCCTAATCCAGCAAATATTGAGTCCGTAAACCGTAAACTCTTACCTACATGGTGTTTAGATCCAAATTTATCTCATACTCACTCATTTTGACTAACTTTTATAGGGAAACGGCCAATCCCTCCCTGAACCATCCCAAATGGTGCAGATTCGTACCTGAAAAATTTAAGTGTCCAATTCCATACCCAGACTCTTAAAACTTTGAAAATCCATACCTAGACTATTTTTTTTTTGGCCAAAACCAACTTTGACCCAAACTCCGTTAGTCAAACCCGTCAAATTATTAACGGAAATTTTGAGTTGGCACTATAAATCAAAAAATAGTCCAGGTATGAATTTTCAAAGTTTTAAGAGTCTGGGTATGGAATTGGACACTTAAATTTTTCAGGTAATAGTAATATCTAACAACAATACGTAACGAAATTAGTTTTCCAGAAACGATATTGTTACAACACTATTCAATCATATGAATTGACATGAACCACTATTATCAATTTCCAAAAGATAGATAAACTTTTACAAAGATTTGCTATGTGATGGTGGGCCGGGGGCCGGGCTTCATAATGTCTTGTCAGAAAACAAAATCATTATCTTTTACTATATACGGTTCATATTTTTTTAACTTAATTCAAAAATAATAGATGAGAGAGAAACCACAGGGGAGGGGGATCTAAAATTTGTACTCTGTAGAGTTTATGTTCGAAAAAGAGGATAAACCGTCTCTCTATAGAAAAAACAAAAAATAGTTTAGTTTCATAAATTCTTTATCGCGAAACAGAAGCGAAAAACTAGTGAAGCGACGAAGACCAATCAAAGAAAACAAGAGGGGAAAACCAATCGACTTTCAACCCATTAGAAACTCAATCGGAGAACAACCACTATTGAATCCGGAGGAATCCGCTGCTTAGATCCTTGCTCCCATATTTCGACCTGAAAACCGGTGAGATTTACCGGTTCCAGTTACCGGAGAAGCGCAATTACAAAGGTATTTATTTGTTATTTACATACTATACCCAACGATTCCATGCACATCTACTTCGGTTTCGTAATCCAACTCCAGTAAAGGATCCTCTAAACTACAATTTCGCATATGGGAGACTTCATTTTGCCACCGCATATACTCACCATTGGTCTTTAAGGTAGTTATCCGATAACCAAATCATTAGGACACTAACTTAAAAGTTATTAGATGCAAGGATTTCAACATCCAAGGGTATTCGTACAAAGCAAGCAAACAAGCCACTGAGACGTTAACGTAATTGTTCTTTTTTAGGCCAACAAGGGAAACTAACTGTTGGATGAAGTGGGTGGAGGTGATGAAGAAACAGTAATTGTAAATTATTGTTCACATGGGAAGTTATTTGCTAACATTTCCAAAATATTTATGGTTATTGGAACTTATGATTAATTCTTGTTGATTAACTTTTCAAAAATGGGAGTTTGTTTTTGATTTGTTAATTAGCAAAGTGATTAGTGTCATGAGAGTGGATTAGTCTCGTTTAAGTGTTCTATGTTAAGGAAAATTGCTTGATTGTGTGTAATGACATCATAAGTCGATCATAAAAGTCCAAAAAATCCATAACCTCATCCAAGGGCTTGCCTTTATCAATTTGTTAATCTCGTTTAGTGTTTATTTAGTCTTGTTTCTTGTTTGACTTGTTACATTTGAATTAGGTTGCTAGAATTGAAACCAAAAACCACTTTGTTAGCTTAAATTAGAGAGTTTCTTGCATTCTTGTTGTATTAAACTAAACCCCAATTGGATTGACACCTTAAGTACAACAATGATATGAGTAAGCTTAAGGATTGATTCATAAGGAAAAATCTTACTTATCAATTGGCGCCGTTGCCATTTGGGGTTCTTGTTTAGTCAATAGGATTTAGATTCTTTTTGAGATTAAGCTTTTATTTTCTTTGTTTACTAATATCTAGTTTTCTCTTCTCATATAGGTGTATGAACACAAGGGCTAGAGGTGGACAAAATCGTGTTGAGCCAATAGACGACATACATCTCTTGCATTGTGGGATTAGAGCAAGGAGAGAAAGAGAACGAGCTCAACACATTGAAAGGTTAGGTATGGATAATGTACAAGAACCTTTGGTTGGAAACAATGGGCATGATTCTAATGTGAAACAACAAGCGGCGGCTCAAGTTAATAGAGCACCGAGGGTGATTGGAGTGGGTGATGCTCCCAAAACCCATGGAAATCATGTCGGTATACATCCACCACTAGTGGTGAATAACAATTTCGAGATCAAAGTGAGTTTAATCTCCATGATCCAAGGTAACAAGTTCCATGGTTTATCTTTGGAGGACCCGCTTGATCATCTAGATAACTTCGACCGAGTATGTGGGTTGGTAAATATGAATGGTGTCTCGGAGGACGCTCTAAAGCTTTGACTTTTTCCATTCTCTCTGGGCGACAAGGCTCACCAATGGGAAAAGAACTTACCCCACAGATATGTCAACTTATGGGATGAAGGCAAGAAAGTCTTCTTGGCTAAGTTCTTTTCTACTACGAGAACGTCGAGATTGAGGTATGAGATCTCTAGCTTCACTCAAAAAGGGAACGAGAGCTTTTGTGAAGCATGGGAACGGTTTAAGGGCTACACAATGCAATGTCCTCACCACGGGTTCTCCGATAAATCGCTTTTGAGTACTCTATACCAAGGTGTCTTGCACAAGTTTAGGATGCTCCCTGACACCACAAGCAATGGAATCTTCTTGGGAAAAGAGGTTAATGAAGGCCTAGAACTTGTTGAGAATCTTGCCCAAAGCAATGAGAATTATGGCGAGGACTATAATAGAGCTTTGAGAGGAAGTGGAGAGTATGAGGACCGAGCAAGAAAGGAGATGAAGGCCCTTAATGAGAAATTAGACAAGGTCTTGGAAGCCACACAAAGGCAAGTGAACTATGTAGGTGATTGCATAGAAAACCAAGAAGAAGTTCACTTCGTGGGAGGACAAGGCGGTTACAACAAAGGCGTCAATGGTGGCTCCAATTTCCAAAACTCTCAAAACCAAGTCTATAACAAAGGATCCAACTTTGAATAACAAGGGTTTGTTCCTCGGAACCAATTCCAAGGAAACTAATGCGGGTACCAAAGCAATTCGACACAACAAGATGTCGAAATGAAGGGTATGCTTCAACAAATCTTGACGGGACAAGCTAATGGAGCAAATAAGTTGAATAAGAGGATAGCCGAGATCCACACTAAGGTGGATTGCTCATACCACGATCTTAACACAAAGCTTGCAACCATGGCTTCTAAGCTCAAAAATTTGGAAAATCAAGGTACTCAAGGAAGCTCCATCTCCCCTAAACCTATGGAAAAGCTCAAAGGGAAAGTTGATGAGAACCAAAAGGAGTATTACAACGCTATATCCTCAAATGAATCACATACCAATGAAGAAATTGAAGCCGCTATTAGAGAAATTGAGTTTCTACTCTATGGTTCACAAGTCGAAGAACTTCCCCCTAGAGATGTCCCCTCAAAGCTCAATGAGGACATTGAGAAACAAGANGGGGGGGGGGGGTGACCCTTTGGAATGAAGATGATGTGATCTCTGTTGAAGAGCAAGTGATCTCTACACAAATGGAGGTTGAGAAGTCTCTCAAGGATGTGGTTAAGAAGAAAAACGTGGAGACACATGTGATGTCTAGGAAAGAAGCCTCTTGCATTGGACCTTCTCCATATGAGCCTCCACTTCTATTTCCCGATCGTTTTCTTACCAAAGCTCAAAAGAAAGTGCTTTCAAGCTTCAATGCCAACATGGATAAGATTGGAGCACCTTTGCCTAGTGAGAGTGACTTGTCTCAATTCCCACAACACCAAAAGTTCATCAAAAACATACTTGAGAACCGAGAGAAAGTGGAAGAGCTTATAATGGCGATATTTGATTCACCAAGCATAACGAGGGTTGAGCCTAAGTCTATCCCCAAGCTTGGAAATCCCGGTAAATTCTCCATCTCTTGCTCTCTTGGGGACTTAAAGATAGATGATGCTTTGTGTGATTCGGGATCAAGCGTGAACGTCATGTCCTTGGAGATGGTTAAGAGTCTCGGGATTAAGAGTATGAAGGATTATTGATATATCATATTTTTACCCTATTTAAGCCATGATATAAGTCCTTTTTATAAAGTCTTTATAGTATTTTGGAGTCTTTTAGAGTCTTTTACAGGTCTTAGCACGTTTGGAGCATTATTGGAATTATTGGAGCTTTCTGGACCAGTTTGGAGCAAGAGCTGAAGTCGTTTTGCTGAGTACCTGATTTCACGAGAAGCATCGATCGATACCCCCTAGTATCGATCGATACTCATCGCAGCAAGACACGACCCGCGAGTTTTCCAAGACTTGAAGAATTGCAAAAGTGCCCAGAAGTCTTTAATAATTACAAGAAGACCCCAAATCGTGATTTAGGTTATAAATAGGATTTTACAGCCACTTGTTTAGGCTATGCTTTATTTTGCTTAGTTTAAGAGAGATTTTGGTGAGAGACAAGTCTGATTTCCCTTCGTCCGAGATCAGATCTCAAAACCTTTGTTTCTCTTTCTGATTTTATATAGAGTATTTATTCAAACATGTCTATTGATTTAATCTTCATGTCTGAGTAGATCTCCTGTTAGGTTTGGGGATTCTCATAAGGGATCTCTTTGAATGCTAGGTTGATTAGTTATTTAGGGTTCATAATCTGAATTAGTTCTTCACCTTAGGTTGCTCTCAAAGCTAATTCTAGATTGATCACCTAGAACTTAGATCTTAGGATAATTGATTAGGCACGACAGTGCAATTAATTACCTGATAGAACTTAGGGTGAGCAAATTGATTATTCGCAAAGAGATTTGGTTTAATCGATTTGTGAACATATCAAACTTGAAATTAAGGCTGATTTATTCTTAGGGATTTGCAAAGAAATTTGGGATTCTGAAGTTTAGATTTAGATAGTTTTCGCAACGACAGTTGGTTAACTATACTCTAGTGATTTGAGTTCTAGAACCGTGCGTAACTTGAACCCTGATTAGTTAGTTTATTGTGCATTCATTGATTTCCTGAGAAATATCCCTGAACCTATCCTTTTCCCATTGAATACAACTCGTTTACTACTTTCTGTTTTCTGCTAAACCTGAATTGCTTAGCTTAGCTTGATACTATAGAATTTATTGTGTGATTTCTGTGAGTCCTTGTGTTCGACCCCTAACTAGACTACAACTACTGCTTTAGTACTGTTAGGGTATTAAATTGAGCATATCAATTATCCCTCCACCATCACGTTTGGGGATTCATCTTCGAGGAAACCACTTGGCTTTGTTGAAGACTATCCCCTCAAAATCGGAGAGTGCCTTGTACCAACGGATTTCATTGTAATGGAGATGGAACGAACCAAAAAGCTACCTCTCCTTCTTGGGAATCCATTCCTCAATACCGCCGGTGCGAGCATGGATTTCAAAAACAAGAGGGTAATGCTCAAGAACGTCAATTATAAGCTCTTTTACCCAATGAAGCCTCCATAACATGGGCTTTGTGGCAAAATTACCATTGAGGATGATGAGATCCGTGTTGAAAGAGTTGAGTATGTGGGTAGTTGTGCGACAAAAGATTTGGCTTCAGCCCCAAGAGCTTGTAAAAAGAAGGTATATACTCATGGAAAAAAATATTTGGGTTATGGTAATGATGAAGAAAAGACCATGCTAGACCAACCTTCCATCATGACTCTCACACCTTGGAAACATGAAGATAGGGTGATTGAGTACAAGATCAAGTGCAAGGGATGGTCCAAGCCTTTTGCCTCGGTTAAAGAAACCCTCACACCAGAGCATAAAGAGAAGGGGCAAGCCGGTCTTCAAGAGCTCATGAGTAAGATCATCACTCTCGACCTCAAGGACCCACCAAGGAGTGGTAACACTCCTCTCACACCCATCTAAAAGGATAACGAACGTCGAGCTTAGTGACGTTAAACAAAGCGCACTTGGAAGACATTCCCATGTCTATCTTTATTAATATTTTCTATCTTTTTAAGTGCCTTTTAATGTTTTTGCTAAGTGGTCTCAAAGTTCTTGATGGTAGCAAGGTCTTGGCAAAGAAACAACGATGTTTGATGTTGGAAAGCTCTCCATGCTCTCCATTCCCATAGTACCACTCCTCCTTTGTAAGTAGCTCTTCTCTTTTGAGTCTTTGTTTTTATCTTTTTTTTTTGTTCTCTCCCTTAAATGTCTTTCACACCGAGACGTTGTGATTAAATTTTGGGGGAGGGACTGGTATTTAACATTGTGTTCTTTATTCTTATTTTGCATCTTGAGTCTCATGCATATCATGCATTCACTTATGGCATAGAAAACTCATAAAAATCAAAAAAATTTGAACTTTTGCAACTCAAAAAGAAATCATCTAGTTGCATCTCATGTTAAGAATGAGTCTAGAGTTCATATAGGGTTTGCATTCATATGCATTGGGAGAAATGATGAGCCTTTCCTTGCAAAGTAAAAACTTAAGGAGTTTGTTCAATGCCCTAGTTTGTAGTTGTCTAATGCATTTCAAGTTGGTTAGAAAGTAATATGATTCTCCCAAAATCGGCACTCTAAGGTTGGGTAAGAACGGGATAAGCCTTGCAAGCAACATGTTGCTTCAAGGGATGTGGAAATGGTTAGAGCTGCTCCTTCATGATGCTTGCCATGATCACATCATAAAGTAAGGAAAAACCATGCTTTGATCTCGTGTCTCTATGTTCATGTTTTGATTGAAGCAAGCTTTGAATTGATCCCAACCCTATATAATGAGAACCTTAAGTTTGTCATTTTAATTATCATGTTTGTGCATCTCATTAGTGAATTCATGGGTACCAACATACACATTTGGGCTATCTTTCCCTTTTTACCACTCTTGTTATCTCAAATAGCCGATTCTCATTTTTGGAACGGTTTACCACACCCTTAAGTAAACCGTCCTTCAAGCCTTGAAACTCTAGTGTGTGATTGTGAGGCCTTATTTTCGAACAAACTTAGCAAAATATGTTAGATTTAGGGCGACAATGATAGCTTTGCATGTAGATCTAGCTCATACATCAAGAGCTATACTAGGATAGGCTAGATAGGATGGAGGAATGAGTGGTAATGATGAAAACGATAAGTGAGAAGAAGAGTGAAGTGGAAACGAAGAAAAAGATGGGGAGAAAGCGAAAAGGGCAATGCAAAAATATGAAGTGGTTGGTGACAAGCCATAAGAATAGCTCTTAATGTTAGAATTGGCCTCAAAGTGTAAAGTAAAAAGGATGGAAGCCAAAAATTTGGCAAAAGCATCAAGTGATGAGAAATGAGGTAACAAAAAGAAAGAAGAAAAAGAAGAGCTAAAGAAACTAGAAAAAGGAAGAGCACCAAGCCACAAGTTCAATGGAGAAGAAGGTATTCCCCTTAGTGAGAAGAAGATGAAGTGGAGAAACAAGAAAGCATGTGGGGCATGAAGGCAAAATGCCTTTTGAAAAGGGTAGCTTAGGTTTTAGACTTCATGGGGTTTAGATTTAAGGACAAATGTATTTGGAGGATTGGGTAGATGTAAGTTTATCCTTGTATGCATTGATTGCCTTTTACCTTTAGCATTTTGCCGAAGTTTGTTCTTTCATAGAGTGATCTCGTGCATTTGACTACCCGCATATGTTTGAGATCATCTTCATCTCAAGACCCTATCCCGTAGCCAAATGAATTCACTTATTGTGCATAAATATGATTCACTTGAAACAAACTAATGAATGTCAAAGGGTTTGGTAATATGAATGCTTGTGTAGGTTGAAACTTGAATTTGATTCGCGTGGAGATAAGCATGGATAACTCTTTTGGAATAAGGTTAACTTGAATGCATTTTAGAATTACAAACTAGGACATTGAGCTTGACTTCTTTTGTTGATGCTTTTCGATTCTAGCTCCCATCTTCATGTCTCTCTCTCTTCTTGTTCTTATTTGTTTGCTCGAGGACAAGCAAATGAATAATTTTAGGGGAATTGATATTCTCATATTTTACTCTTTTTAGCATGCATTTATTTAGGTATTTTGAATCTCATGCATGTGTTTTCTTAGCATTTCTTTGATGTTTTGTTCTCATTTAGAGTTTAGATAGTTCTCACTAGGTCATAGTGAGTCTTGCATCATTTGGAGTGTTTTCTAGATACTTGGAGGCATTTTGGAGGTGATTGGAGAACTTGGAATCGAGCACAATCGACCTTGAAGCAAGAGAAGAAGGCTAAGGGAAAATGGTCATTTCTAGGACACCGTACTGGCCAGCATCCATTCGGCACTGTCCAGCCGGTATTGGGACATAAACTAATACCGGCCCAACCCTCTTTCCCTACCGGCCCAGCCCTCTTTCCCTACCAGCCAAACCCCATCCGGCGTTGATTATCTCCAAGACCTGTACCGGCCATCATCCATCCGGCACTATCCAGCCGGTATTGGGACATAAACTAATACCGGCCCAGCATCTCTTTCCGGTGCCAGCCAGCTCCCATGCGGCACTCAGCTCCAAGACCAATACCAACCTGCATCCGTCCGACACCACCAACCGGTACAAGAAAAAAGGCGAATACCGACCTGCATTCGTCCGGCACCACCAACCGGTACAGACCATCAAGACCAGTGATAACACCGGTTTTTGACCATTTTTATGTATCACTTTCATATTATTTGCAGGTTTTTTAACTCCATTTTCAAAGGTGTTCAAGTGATTTTCATATTTTAGAGATTTGAAAGACGTTTCAGGTAACTCGGAATAAAAGAATGCATTTCGGAGCAAAAGTATGTTTTTGGATAAACTTGGACCGTCAAGAATTCTTGCAGCTAATGGAGACATTTTCACCGTCTGATCATCTCCAAATTTGGACACAACAAAGTAGAAACAACCCGCTTTCAAATGCAATTGGATTGGAGGCAATCCAATTGTTGGATCATTAAATATATCTGAAGCACTGTATACATATGAAGCTGCCCCTAAGAGGAGATCACCACGCCCGGAGGAGTTGGAGCCGCGGCCAACTGCCAATCCGCCACTCCTGGAGAGCCTCTGCCCGCGGCCAAGAGGCATTTTGCCACTCATGGAGAGGCTGCACCTGCGGCCGAGCCCTTCTTCGCCCGAATCATCACTTCACTTACCCGAGGCTACAACTGTGATTTCACACCAAACCCTAAACGTAAAATACCTCTATAAATACTTATTTTATGCCTCTTAGACAGTTACATTAGATTATTTTCATGCTTTTTTGCAGAGGCAAACCCCTAGCAGTTTGTGTTCTTGGTTTTTCAAGGATTGGAAGAAGGATTATTCATCGGTGTTCTTCGATAGAGAAGCTTTTTCCATCCTTTTTATGCACTGTTTTCTTTTGAATTTATTGAATATGTTTACCTCATCTATGGCTTAGTAATTTTCTTGTTGGGTGAAAGGGGTTTGAAGGGGAATTTATGGTTCGATTCTTATTAGGTTTTTAGTCTAGGATACCGATTAGGGTTCTTCGTTCTATCCTTGTTGTTAATGTGTTGCTTGACTAATCGTCTTAACAACTGATATTAGGCGTTTAAGAGCCACGAGAGTGCTGTATCTAATCCCTTGACCTAGGGTAGACGAGCAAATCCGTCGTAAGATTTCAAAAGTATACTTACAGATGAATTGTGGGCGTAAACGACATTTGAGAGTATCATTCACTTCTTGCGCGGGCAAAGACGAAAGCTACTGTCCGAGTACTAAAGTGAGTAGTTGTGTAGGATTACGGGAGTAGACTACACGCATCGTACGTGTTCCAAGTTCAAGAACCCAAAGTCGAGAAAAGTCGCTTTAAAATCCTAGAAATTTCCTTGTAAAAATCGGCCATAAACCCTAGAAAAAACTCGATTGCCCAATGCTTCGTTTAATTGATTCATAACCTCGATATAATTATTTCTTGATATTTTTCACCTAGATTAGATTTATTTACATTGCTTAACTTAGTTTATTTCTCTTGCTATGACGTGACAAAACCATAAAAGTATATTTTCCGTCTAGACATAAGTTAGAACTCGTTAGAAATTGAACAACGTGTGCCCGTGGATTCGATCCCTAAATACTACTGTGTGTGTCGTACACTTGCGGCCTAGTAAAGGGTAAAACCTTCACGCCGGATAAATCCCGGTGTGTCAACCAGCTCCGCCCAGTTTCGGCCGGGTCAACACCCGGTTTGTCCCGGGTTGACCCGCTCCGCCCAACTTTCATTATATATACCCTAAACCTTATTTCTTTGCAATCTATCTTTTTCTTAAGCAAAAAACCTCTCCTCTTTAGGTGTTCTTTAGATTTTTGTAAAAGATCTTCATCTCATTTGTATGCAATCTAAGTTTTAAGCTTCTAAGTTTCTTAATCTCTTTTAATCTTTCATCTTTCTATTCTCTAATCATGATTAACAACACCTCTTTCATGAGATTTGGTGTGTTCTTCATGATTAGTGAGTAGTCTTTTTAGAGCTCATGGATGGGGTTGATTTAGGGGATTTCGTGTTAGATCTATGATGTCTAGGGCTTAGTTTACATCTTTCCTCTCTTATTTAGTGTTCATAATGCTAGATTAAGCTTGAGAGAGTTAATCTAGATCATAGGGAATTTCATGCACACAATGTGTTCGATGAAATTCCCCAAAGAACTAAATAAGAGATTTTACTTGCTTAGCCTATGAGAGTAGTTTTTGAAGGAGTTTTATGGCTATTGGAACTTATGATTAATGCTTGTTGATTAACTTTTCACAAATGAGAGTTTGTTCTTGATTTGTTAATTAGCAAAGTGATTAGTGCCATGAGAGTGGATTAGTCTCGTTTAAGTGTTCTAGGATAAGGAAAATTGCTTGATTGTGTGTAATGACATCATAGGTCAATCATAAAAGTCTCCAAAGTCCATAACCTCATCAAATGGCTTGCCTTTATTAATTTGTTAATCTCGTTTAGTGTTTATTTAGTCTTTTTCTTGCTTGACTTGTTACAGTTGAATTAGGTTGCTAGAATTGAAACCAAAAACCACTTTGTTAGCTTAAATTAGAGAGTTTCTTGCATTCTTGTTTTATTAAACTAAACCCCAATTGGATTGACGCCTTAAGTACTACAATGATATGAGTAAGCTTAAGGATTGATTCATAAGGAAAAAGCTTACTTATCAACTTTCCCGACCACAAGAAAGTAAGGTTAGCCGCCACTGAATTTCATGACTATGCTATTAATTGGTGGGATCAATTGGTGACCAACATGAGACGCAATGGAGAACGCGCCATTGAGACATGGGACGAGATGACCATGATTATGAGAAGGTTATTTGTTCCTAGTCACTACATTCGCGAGTTACATTAGAAATTGAGGTGTCTATCTCAAGGGAGCAAAAACGTGTACTAAAGCAGTAGTTGAAATATAGTTAGGGGTCGAACCACAAAGACTCACGAAGATGCACAATAGATTGTATAGCTGAGAATTAAGCCAAGTCAAAAGATGTAATTGAAAGCAGTGCAGAAATTAAAAGAGTTGTAATTCAATTGGAAAAATTAGGCTCAGGGTTTTTCTCAGGAAATCAATGAATGCAGATAAACTAACTAACAGGATTCAGATTTAGCGCAGTTTTTGAACTCAAATCACTAAAGTATAATTAACCAACTGTCGTTGCGAAAACTATCTAAATCTAAATCCTAGGAATTCCAAATCTCTTTGCGAATCCTAAAGTCTAAATTAGCTTGAATATCAGGTTTGATATGTTCACAAATCAATTAAACCAAATCTCTTTGCGAATAATCAATTTGCTCACCTAGAATCTATCAGGTAATTAATCGCACTGTCGTGCCTAATAAATTATCCTAAGATCTAAGTTCCAGATTCGTCAACCTAGAATTAGCTTTGAACACAACCTAAACGAAGAACTAATTCAGATGATGAATCATAAACAGATAATTAACCTAGCATTCAAAGAAATCCCTTATGAGAAAACCCTAAACCTAAGGTGGATCTACTCAGACATGGAGAATGAAACAATCAACATATTTGAATAAATCATCAATAGAATAGAAAGAAGGGTTTAGAGATCTGATCTCGGACGAAGGGAGATTCAGACTTGTCTCTCTAAAACCAGAGTAAAATCAAACACAGAAATAAAGCATAGCCTAAACAGGTGGCTGTAAAATCCTATTTGTAACCTAAAACACGAGTTAGGGTCTTCTTGTAATTATTAAAGACTTGTGGGCACTTTTGCAATTTTTCAAGTCTTGGAAAACTCGCGGGTCGTGTCTTGCTGCGATGGGTATCGATCGATACCAGGGGGTTTCGATCGATGCTTGTCGTGAAATCAGGTACTCAGCAACACGACTTCAGCTCTTGCTCCAAACTGCTCCAAAAAGCTCCAATAATTCCAATAATGCTCCAAACGTGCTAAGACCTGTAAAAGACTCTAAAAGACTACAAAACACTAGAAAGACTCTATAAAAAGGACTTATATCATGGTCTAAACAGGGTAAAAACCATGATATATCAACTCCCCCAGACTTAGCCTTTGCTTGCCCTCAAGCAAATAGAAGAGTAAACCAGAGAAAGAAGTTTGAAAACGCGGAAACTCACATGTTCATGAACCATCGAAATGACCCTCTTCCCAAGTACCCAAGTGTCACCTAACCAGCTTTCGATCTAACCACCATGTACTTCTCCATAGACATTCGCAGCTTTCCCAGACTCCACACATTATCCCACAACATTGTCCAAGTAAAACCTTCATCACCAGTTTCATCGCTGCTGCCAATGTTCAAGAACCTTCTAGACTCTTTACCAGACAATATCATGACAAGGAACCACCCTTTTTCACACTTTTTGTATCATTTTCTCTCCCCCAGACTTATTTCTTATTATGTTCTCTTTTTTTTTATTTTATTTTCAGCCTTGCATATACACATCAAGGTATGAGACGCGAGTATTGATGGTGTTTGCCACCAAATCCCCGGTTCTTCCCTCTCTATGTATCAAATGATGTAGGCGAATAATGGCATCATAGGAAAATCCTAGCCTCGCTTCCAATCATTTGTGTGATCATTCCCTCTTAAGTAGAATAATGGGATCGCTGGAAATTTTCCTAACCCTCTACTCAGAAGAAAATCATTTCAATCTTTTATGCTCTTATCTATCAACTTATAACAGGGGTGAGAGATACCATAACTCTAAACACATGGGTTCCTTTATCATATATGAATGATGAATCAAGCTCTAAAAACACTAACCACATTGATGAAGTGCAAAAATTTGGCTCAGGTTTCAGAAGAACTCTGCTGGAGACATGGATGTTTTCTAGTCAACTGGTCAGTCTTTGGATTTTTCATTAGTCGTTCTAGAACTGATCCTGTAACACTGTGCACTCAAAAACAAAATCAAATCAATAGGTTCAAGCACAGGATCATTATCTCCAACAAGTTTTGACTCAATAAAACGACAAATTTTTTTTATTTTATGACTCTAAGAAAAACAAACACAATGTCAGCAGACACCTCCCCCAGACTTCAACAACACTGTCCCCTGTGTTATCTAGCCTAGAGTCAGTGAAAGAAAACAAAAGAACAGAATAAAATTGGGAAAAACAAGAAGTTACCTTGCACCTTTCTCAATCGCGTAGGGTATCGATCGATACTGAAGGGTATCGATCGACACTCAGGCGATTTCGAGTTTGCTCCTTGTTTATCCTGACACAAACATAAAACGAACGAAAATAAAAACAAAAATGACCCAAAAACAGACTCACCAGTGGGTTGCCTCCCACCAAGCGCTCGTTTAACGTCAATAGCTTGACTGTAACGCCCTTCAGGCTGGATAAGAGTGAGAGCTTGCACCAAAACAGGCTCCATCACTTGACATTGCTAGCTTCAGAGTTCTGCTTAGCATGCCATCCACAAACTCTTTTCCCTTCTCTTTCAGCTTAGAAGTAAGAAGAATTCTAGCCTTAGAGAATGGCTTCGAAGCTCCTTTGCACTTCACCTTGTACTCAATCGAATCTCCATCGCACTTCTGAGGTATCAAAGTGACATGGGGATTCTCGACCTTCTTGTTCTTGGCCTTCTTCTTCTTTGTTGCCTTAACTTTCTTGGGGATGTTGGGCGGTTCAGCTGGAACGTCTGTGGTAGCAGGCTCATCAGGAGGCTCTTCCAGAAGATCAATTGCTAGCGACTCTCCTGTGATAACCTTGATGCTAGAGGCACGTGTGGGAACACTTCTAGGGGGAATGGTACCATAATAGATCCCTTTGTCAATGTAAGAGAAAGAAATTCTCTTATTAGGCGTGTCTATGATCGCGCCAGCAGTAGCCATGAAGGGTCGTCCCAGCAGTATAGGCATAACAGATGTCGCACCCATCTCTACAACCTGAAAATCAGTAGGCAGCAGACAGTCTCCTACTTTGACAAGCAAACCAGAGATTTCACCATATGGAAGTGAGGTGGAATCGTTTGCAAACGTGATAGATGTCTTAGGAGATAGAATAGTAGCCCCCAACCTCTCTGCAATTGTCTTTGAGATGACATTGACACTAGCCCCTGAGTCAACAAGAGACTCTTTGAAATCAACTCCTGAGATGGAGCATGGAACAGCGAATTTCCCTGGATCTTCTCTCTGTGTCAACTGTCTCAGTGGAGGTGGACCTCTAGCCTTAATGAAGAGTGCCTTAATCTCTTCCTCAGTTTCTCTGCATTCCTTGAAGTGACTTAGCAGAGGACGGCACTCTAGAGCTTCTTCAAAGGTGTACGAGTCAGGAATCCTTCGTACCATCTTTTCAAAGCCACGCAGCTGCTTTGAAGAGATGGGATCTCTGAGATGTTTAGGAACAGGATTGGAATCCTTCTTGGGGTTGCGAGCTCTTTTCTCAGCTTGTTCCTTAGCTCTCGCTGCCTCATACATGGTATCCTGGTCTTCCCAAAATTGGGCGATGTTGAATCGTTTTGGTACGACTTGAGTCACAGTTTCTGGCTCGATCTGCGATGGGTATCGATCGATACCAGGCAGGGTATCGATCGATACTCCTGCTTTTGAATCGTTCCTGACAGGTTCATCTTCATCAGAAAGAAGCTCCACGTTCGGGTTATCCAGCATATACTGTAGTTTAGCAATCTCCCATTCCTCCCTTGTCAGCCCAGGAACATTAGGATAAGGCATCCCGGGTATATACACTCGTTCTGCAACGACCTTAGGCACCACAGTCGAAGTATCTTGTATCTTCTCAGAAATCGCCTTGGTATCGACCGATACCAATGGGGTATCGATCGATACACGGGTTTTTGAATCCATTCGAGCAGACGTCTGGGCTGGTATCGATCGATACTGGGGAGTATCGATCGATGCTTGTGCGATTTCAGGAACGGCTTCGAGATTTTCTGCACGTAAGCTGATGGCATTGACGTGTGCATTGTGTGATTGAACCGCCTTTCCCTTGGAATTTGCTGCAGTCTGAGCTACTTGCGTCTCCAGCATCCTGTGGCTCGTTTTTAGAGCATCGATCCTTTCACTCAAATCGGAGTACATGGTGTCCATCTTACCATTGAAGTTCACAGTGATTTGCTGCTGTCCTTGAACGAGCGTTTCAAACATAGCTTCAATCTTGTTCTCAGGAGCTTTGGGTGGTGGGGATTGGTACCCTCCTTGCTGACCGTAGTTGGTGAAGTTTCGATTGGTGTTGTACCCAGATCTCTGACCCTGAAAACCAGAACCACCAACGTAGTTACAATCTTCCACTTCATTCTCAGCAGCAAAGTGGACGGCCTTTGTTGTCTTTCCCAGCAGAAGACTGTGCATAGAATCCAGCTGAGCTTTAACTTCAGCGATCTGCGACCCATCCTGATTACCAGCCTGCCTCTTGCGCTCGAAATCTGCGCTCTTGGTGCTACTACTAGAGGCAAAGTTCTCAATCAACACAACAGCATCCTCAGGATATTTGGTGTTGAAGTTACCATTGCTTGAAGAGTCCAGACCCATCTGATATCTCCAATCTACTCCTCTGTAGAAAGTGCCCAGCAGCTGTACATCTGAGTATCCATGATGTGGACAATCCCTCTGGTACGATTTGAATCTTGTCCAAGCAGCCTTGAACGCCTCAGTAGGTCCTTGAGAAAAAGTAGAGATCTTATTCCTCAGATCTTCAGATCGTCCATCATCGTAGAAATTAATCAGGAATGCCCTCTTGGTGTCCTCCCAATTAGTTAGCGATCCAGCAGGTAGCTGCCTCAGCCAGTAGGTCGCTTCTCCACCTAGAGAGTAGGGGAAAAGCTTGCAGAAGAGGTAGTCGTAGGACACTCCATTGCTCTTGATGCTAGTGACCAAGTCCTCGAACCTCTCTACATGGTCCATTGGATGTTCATGAGGAAGACCATGAAAGAGATGCTGTCCTACTAGAGTGAAGTAAGCAGGCTTCAGCTCAAAGTCATTCCTCTCGAATGCAGGAGGACGAATCGCCGACCGATTGGCGAAAAACTGGTCAGGCCTGTTGCATTCACCAATCGTTCTTCCACGATTAACCACAGCATTCCCAACGTTGGCGCGCCCAGCTGGCGCGACAATCTCAATAATAGCAGCAGGGGCAACGATGTTTCCAGCCTCATCAAGTCGCTGCCCTCTCTCATTACACACGTGACCCTCTTGGTCTCTCAGAATCCCAGCTTCATCAGCTCTTAAAACCACAGGGTTGTTCATCCCTGATGTTTGCTTGGACTTTCTGTTTGTGCGTTCCACAAGCGCTAGCTGTTCCAGTGACAGATCAACTAGCTGTGTGCTCTTGTTGCTCCTGGTTTCACGAACAGGCATACACCTGCAAACAAAACACTAGGCAAAGCACGTAAGTAACCAGAAAAATACGTTGAGTATCGATCGATACCAAGTGGTGTCGATCGATACCAACAAAGAAATCGCCGGAGTATCGACCGATACTAGTGAGTATCGATCGATACCGACGAACTTAGACGAAATTCTAAACTAAAATCTAATGGCGAATTGAGTCCCCGGCAACGGCGCCAAAATTGATATGCTCAATTTAATACCCTAAAGTACTAAAGCAGTTGTTATAGTAAAGCTAGGGGTCGAACCACAGAAGACTCACAGAGATCACACAATAGATTATGAAGTGTCGAATTACGCTAAGCCAAACGAATGTAATTAAAAACAGTGCAGAAATTAAACAGTTGTAAATCAATCAGGGAAATATAGGCTCAGGGTTTTTCTCAGGAAATCAATGAATGCAGATAAACTAACTAACATGATTCAGATTTAGCACAGTTCTTGAACTCAAATCACTAAAATATAGCTAACCAACTCTCGTTGCGAAAACTATCTAAATCTAAATCCTAGGAATTCCAAATCTCTTTGCGAATCCTAAAGTCTAAATCAGCTTTAATATCAGGTTTGATATGTTCACAAATCAATTAAACCAAATCTCTTTGCGAATAATCAATTTGCTCACCTAGGTTCTATCAGGTAATTAATCGCACTGTCGTGCCTAATCAATTATCCTAAGATCTATATTCTAGGTAGCTAATCTAGAATAAGCTTTGAACACAACCTAAGCGAAGAACTAATTCAGATGGTGAATCCTAAAAGATAATTAACCTAGCATTCAAAGAAATCCCTATGAGAAAACCCTAAACCTAACAGGTGATCTACTCAGACATGGAGATTGAAGACAACATGTCTGAATAAATCATCAATAGAATAATCAAAAAGGTTTAGAGATCTGATCTCGGACGAAGGGAGATTCAGACTTGTCTCTCTAAAACCAAAGTAAAATCAAACACAGAAATAAAGCATAGCCTAAACAGGTGGCTGTAAAATCCTATTTATAACCTAAAACACGAGTTGGGGTCTTCTTGTAATTATTAAAGACTTCTGGGCACTTTTGCAATTCTTCAAGTCTTGGAAAACTCGCGGTTCGTGTCTTGCTGCGATGGGTATCGATCGATACCAGGGGGTATCGATCGATGCTTGTCGTGAAATCAGGTACTCAGCAACACGACTTCAGCTCATGCTCCAAACTGCTCCAAAAAGCTCCAATAATTCCAATAATGCTCCAAACGTGCTAAGACCTGTAAAAGACTCTAAAAGACTACAAAACACTAGAAAGACTCTATAAAAAGGACTTATATCATGGTCTAAACAGGGTAAAAACCATGATATATCAACTCCCCCAGACTTAGCCTTTGCTTGCCCTCAAGCAAATAGAAGACTAAACCAGAGAAAGAGGTTTGAAAACGCGGAAACTCATGTGTTCATGAACCATCGAAATGACCCTCTTCCCAAGTACTCAAGTGTCACCTAACCAGCTTTCGATCTAACCACCATGTACTTCTCCGTAGACATTCGCAGCTTTCCCAGACTCCACACATTATCCCACAACATTGTTCAAGTAAAACCTTCATCACCAGTTTCATCGCTGCTGCCAATGTTCAAGAACCTTCTAGACTCTTTACCAGAGGACTATTACCAAGAAATGGAATCTCTTATGTTCAAAGTCGATATTATAACTTAGTGATTTGAGTTCAAGAACCGCGCTAAATCTGAATCCTGACTGATTGGTTATATGCATCCATTGATTTCCTGAGAAATACCCTGGGCCTATATTCTCCCCATCGAATTTACAACACTCTTTTATTTTTGTTACTGCTTTCTGATTTAACTGAATTGCTTAGCTTGATTCGACACTAAGTAGTTTATTGAGTGATTTTATTTAGTCCTTATGTTTGTCCCCTACTTTACTACAACTACTGTTTTAGTACTTTTAGGGTATTAATTTGAGCTTATCAAATTTGGCGCCGTTGCCGGGGACTCTAAAAATCGCCATTAGATTTTAGTCTAGAATTTCGACTAAGCACGTTGATATTCATGCATTTTACATGTTTAAGCATACATTTTACTTAGAGTTTTGTGCAATTTGCATGCATAATCACGGTTTTGTCTTGTATTTAGGTCTCATTTAGAGTTTAGGATATTTGCATTAGGTCCTAGTGAGTTCTTGCATTCATTTGGAGTGTTTTTAGGTGTTTTGGAGACATTTGGGATGATTGGAGTGGTTGAGCATCAAGAGAAGGAAGAGCTCATCCGACACGCCGAAAAGCTGTGGCTGGACGGAAGCCTTCCGATCTGAATCAGCTTCAATGATCTTCATAGAAGTTGTAGAGGAGTGAGTTAGCTGTCCATAGGAGTTGGAATCAAGTCATTCGGACGTGTGGTTTGAGAGATATGGCCGATTTACCAGAGACAGGTCTGTCTGGGCGAGACGGTTTCTTCAATACCGAAGTCACTAGTCGGTGCAACTGCTCGGTGTGGAAACAGAAAGAAAATTCCCTTAGTACCGATGTACAATATCGATTTGTGACATCGGTATTGAAGGGTCTCCACTGCGAAGTAGCCTCGGTGGTCTTCATCAAAGTTGTAGAGGAGTGAATCAGCTTTACACAGGAGTTTGAATCGGGTTATTTGGACGTATGAATAGGGAGATAAGACGGATTTACTGAAGGTATGTCCGTCTGGCTGAGAGAAGATGACACCGTCCAAATAACCGGCAGAACGAAGGCCTTATGATATGAATCAACTCAAACGGTCTTCATAAGAGTCGTAGAGGGACGAGTTAGCTGTCTACAGGACTTGGATTCAGGTCATTCGGAAGTCAGGTTCAGGAGTTATGACCGATTCACTGAAGACGTACCAAAGACTTGACCGGGTCAAAACCCGGTTTGTTCCGGGTTGACCCGGTCCGACCCAAACTCATTTAAATATTGAAAACCCTATTTTTTTTAGATCTAAGCTTTTTCTTTCTAGAGTTGGGTTTTATATCAAACTGTTCTTATGATTTTGAGAGGGATTTTGATTGTTCTTCATACAAATGCCACTCTAGAGAAGATTTCTTCACCTTTATCTTTATATTAATGCATTTAATCTATCTTTAAGTCTTTTTCTCTTGTGTTCTTCTTGTGTTATTCATGTTTAGGCCTTAGACCCCTTTTTGTTGGATCTTAGATTTAGTTTAATTTAGATGATTTGGTGATTGATTATTGATGCTCATGTTCTTAATCAGTGCTTTCCTTTCTTGTTTAGTGTTCCTAATGCTAGATCTAGCTTGAGAAAGTAGATCTAGATCATAAGGCATTTCATGCACACCAAGTGTTTGATGAAATCCCGTGATGAACTATTCAAGAGATTTATGCTCCTAGCCTAATAGATTAGTTGCCTAGGGTGTATTTTGGTTGATCTTGTTTATATTCTTAATGCTTGCTAATCATTAATCCACAAATGAGAGTTTGCTAATGGATTGAGTGATTAGCATAGTGATTAGTTGCTTGAAAGAGAATTAATCAAGATTAGTGATCTTAACCTAAGGATTAGCATTGATTGTGTGTATTAGCATCATTAGTTAATTGTCTTGATGATTAGATGATGATGATTTAGGTTGATTCTTGTTAGATCCTTCACTTAGGTTGGTTTTTAATGCTAGATTTGATAAGATAAACCAAAGTTTAGAACTACACCTAGATTAGGTAGCTCTAGTTGGCGTGACAAACCAATCTAGAGCTACACCTTAGGATTTATGGTCTCATCCCATGCATTAGGGAGAGATTCGAGTAAACGGTGTTAGTGCTAGATTAGATTTATCGATTCGAGTCTCGAACTTAGGCATTTCACTCCTAACCCGAGTTTAAATGAATTGCTTGAACAAACCCTTTTGTGAGCTTTAATTGCCTAGCCAACGAGAGTTGATGTCTAGGGTGATTAGTGAATTAATTGGGATTGGATTTTAATGCTTG
This sequence comes from Eutrema yunnanense, assembly GCA_002933935.1. NCBI lineage: Eukaryota > Viridiplantae > Streptophyta > Magnoliopsida > Brassicales > Brassicaceae > Eutrema > Eutrema yunnanense. The sequence goes on along the minus strand of PKML01057112.1, from coordinate 288,141 downwards.
TTAATCATCTTATCACAAACGATGGTTTGTTCTTGATTTGGTGTTTAACAAAGTGATTAGTGCCACGAGAGTGGATTAGTCATAATTATGAATCCCATGTTCTAGGATAGTGTTTAATACTTCCAAATGATTCATTGTTTGATTGTTACCCATCTCATTGATAGCTTAGTTCATGATCCACATTTCTATCTTTGTTTCCTTCTTGCATTTGTTTTCTTTAGTTTAAAAACATAAAAACCCAAAAATATTTGCTTTAGCTTAGGAAGATTCATGTATTCCTAATGCTTCAATCTTAACCTCATTGGTTCGATATCTTAAATACTACAATGACATGAGTGGGATTTGAGTAATTGATTAGTAAAAATCCTACTATCACCCATGTATCGATCGATACTAGTCAGTGTCGATCGATACTCGTCGTTTTCTTTTGTTGATATCGATCGACACCACCCAGTGTCGGTCGATACTCATCGTAATTTTTGTTACTTACGTGCCTTGCCTAGTGTGTTTCAGGTGTATGCCCACTCACGAAACCATGAGGAACAAGAGCACTCAGCTAGTTGATATTTCCAACAAGGAGCTAGCAAATTTGGAACGTGCAAACAGGAAAGCAAAGAAGCCAGAAGAGATGAACAATCCAGTGGTATTGGTTCGTGATGATGTTGGAGCTTTGAGAGACCAAAAGGGTCAATTGTGCAATGAGAGAGGGCAACGACTTGATGAAGCTGGAAACATCATTGCCCCTGCAGTTGTTGTGAATGCTGGGAATGACGTGGTTGATTGTGGTAGAACGATTGGTGAGTACAACAAGCCTGATCAGTTCTATGTCAATCGATCAACGATTCGCCCTCCTGCTTTTCAGAGGAATGACTTTAAGCTGAAATCTGCATGCTTCACTCTTGTGGGTCAGCACCCTTTTCATGGTCTTTCTCATGAACCCCCATGGATCACATCGAGAAGTTTGAGGATTTGGTCACTAGCATCAAATACAATGGGGTGTCCAATGATTTCCTTTTCTATAAGCTTTTTTCATACTCTCTTGGTGGAGATGCAGCTTATTGGTTGAAGCAGTTGCCCCATGGATCGCTGACTACTTGGGAGGAGACTAAGAATGCCTTCCTGAATAATTTCTATGATGATGCAAGATCTAAAGAGCTGAGGAATAAGATCTCCCAGTTTTCTCAGGGAGCAACTGAAGCATTTAAAGCTGCTTGGATCAGATTTAGATCATATCAGAGGGACTGTCCACATCACGGGTTCACCAATGTTCAGCTCCTGGGTATCTTCTTCAGAGGGATTGATTGGAAGTATCAGATGGCCTTAGATGCTGCGAGTAATGGGAACTTTAACACCAGGTATCTTGACGATGCTTATGTGCTTATTGAGAACTTGGTGTCTAGCAATAGCAACAAGAATGCAGACTTTGAGCGAAGGAAGCAGACTGGGGATATGGATGGATCGCAGATTGCTGAGGTGAATGATAAGTTGGATTCGGTGCACAATCTGTTGATGGGAAAGACCCAAAAAACGGTTCACTTTGCTGCTGAGGATGAAGTGAAAGGTGTTAACTACATTGGTGGGTTTGGTTTTCAAGGTCAGAGAAATCAATACCACCAGAACAACCACCAAAACTTCACCAACAATGCTCAACAAGGGGGGTACCAATCTCCACCACCCAAAACTCATGAGAGCAAAGTTGAGTCTATGCTTGAACATATTCTTCAGGGACAGTAGAAGTTGACAGTGGACTTCAATGGGAAGATGGATGCTATGTACACAGATCTGAATGGAAAAATTGAGTCTCTCAGTATTCATCAGAAGATGCTGGAAACTCAAATACCACAGATTACATCAGTTGTCAAGGGAAAGATGGTTCATTCACATAATGAACACGTCAATGCAATCACCTTAGGAAGTGCTAAAGAGGTCACTGCAGTGGTAGAAAAGGGTTTGAATGCAGGAAATTTCGATGATCCTGTAGAAGACGACGATGATGATTCAGAAAATCCCAGGGTATCGACCGACACTACCGAGTATCGATCGACACTAGTCCAAATACTTTCTCGAGACGTGTCAAAACCCCGAGTATCGATCGATACCCTTCCTGTGTCGATCGATACCCACCCTGAGGTCGAGAAGACACCTGAGTTGATTGCAGAAAGGGTTTACAAATCTAAGGTACCATATCCTTTACCACCTAGACATCTCAGAAATCCTATCACTACAGAGAAGTTGCTCGCTTTTGAGAAGATGGTAAGGAGGATTCCCCATACGATGTCTTTTGAAGAAGTTTTGGAAAACCGCCCTTCGCTCGGTTACTTCCGAGATAGCAGAGAAACTCTAGAAGAGATCGAGGCACTCTTCATCAAGGCAAGAAGCACACCACCACCAATGAAGCAGTTGACTAAGAGGGAAGACCCAGAAAATTTTTTAGTTCCATGCTCTATCTCTAGAGTTGAATTCAAAGAATCTCTCGTTGATTCAGGGTCAATGTCATGTCAAGGGAAATTGCAGAGAGGTTGAGAATTGCTGATATAAGATCTACTACGATGACTCTCGCATTTGCAAACTCTTTCACCTCAGATCCATACGGTACAATCCCTGATTTGATGGTTAAAGTAGGAGACTGTATGATTTTCAGGTTGTGGAGATGAGTGCAAGATCTAGTACGTCTTTGATTCTTGGAAGACCACTCATGGCTACAGTTGGTGCAATTATAGATATGCCCAGTAAGAGAATATCGTTCTCATACATTGACAACGAGGTCTCCTATAAAGCCATCCCTTCGGGAAGAGCTCCCAAACATATCTCTTGCATCATCGTTGTTACATGAGAAACGTTGATGGTTGATCTTTTGGAAGAGCCTTATGATGAGCCAAATGTCATAGAAGTTTTAGAGGGTCCTTCTATCATCACCAAGAAAGACATCAAAAAGGCGAAGGCAAAGAAGAAGGTGAAAAACAAAAGAGTCGAGAGTGCTACCCATGTGACCTTAATCCCTCAGAAGTGTGATGGAGATTCGATTGAGTATAAGGTGACGTGCAAAGGAACCTCAAAACCATTCTCTAAGGCTATAGTTATTCTTACTTCGGAGCTAAAAGAGAAAAGAAAGGAGGTTGTAGAGAGCATGTTGAGCATAACTCTGAAGCTCGAGATGTCAAGTTGTGGAGCTTGTTTTGGTGCAAGCTCTCATCCTTATCCTGACTGATCGTTGATATGCTCAATTTAATACCCTAACAGTACTAAAGCAGTAGTTGTAATATAGCTAGGGGTCGAACCACAGAAGACTCACAGAAACGCGCAATAGATTATATAGAAGAGAATCAAGCTAAGCCAAACAATTGTAATTAAAAACAATGCAGAAATTAAAAGAGTTGTATTCAATCAAGAAAATATAGGCCTAGGGTTTTTCTCAGGAAAATCAATGAATGCAGATTAACTAACTAACAGAATTCAGATTTAGCGCAGTTCTTGAACTCAAATCACTAAAGTATAATTGACCAACTGTCGTTGCGAAAACTATCTAAATCTAAATCCTAGGAATTCCAAATTTCTTTGCGAATCCTAAAGTCTAAATCAGCTTTAATAACATGTTTGATATGTTCACAAATCAATTAAACCAAATTTCTTTGCGAATAACCAATTTGCTCACTTAGGTTCTATCAGGTAATTAATTGCACTGTCGTGCCTAATTAATTATCCTAAGATCTAAGTTCCAGATTCGTCAACCTAGAATTAGCTATGAACACAACCTAAGCGAAGAACTATAATTCAGATAGTGAATCCTAAACAGATAATTAACCTAGCATTCAGAGAAAACCCTTATGAGAAAACCCTAAACCTAAGTGGATCTACTCAGACATGGCAATTGAATCAAAAGACATGTTTGAATAAATCATCAATAAAATAATAACAAAGGGTTCTTGAGATCTGATCTCGGACGAAGGGAAATCAGACTTGTCTCAAAACCAAAGTAAAATAAAGCTTAAAAAGGCATAGCCTAAACAGGTGGCTGAAAACTCCTATTTATAACCTAAATCACGAGTTGGGGTCTTCTTGTAATTATTAAAGACTTCTGGGCACTTTTGCAATTCTTCAAGTCTTGGAAAACTCGCGGGTCGTGTCTGCTGCGATGGGTATCGATCGATACCAGGGGGTATCGATCGATACTGGACGTGAAATCAGGTACTCAGCAACACGATCTTTAGCTCTGCTCCAAACTGCTCCCATAATCTTCAATATCTCCAATAATCCTCCAAACGTGCTAAGACCTGTAAAAGACTCTAAAACACTACAAAACACTAGAAAGACTCTATAAAAAGGACTTATATCATGGTCTAAACAGGGTAAAAACCATGATATATCAATCGTCCGCAAAGTCAAGCTCGTGACGTAAAACAAGCGCTTGGTGGGAGGCAACCCACTGGTGAGTCTGTACATAAGTCTTTTTTTTGTATTTTTCGTTTTTGTGTCTTGTGCCTTGTGTGAATCAGATGAACAGGGACTGTGTCGACCGATATCGTCAGTGGTATCGCTCGACACCAAGATAAACAGACGTTGCATCGACCAATGGTCCTTGTATCGATCGATACCAGTAATGGTATCGGTCGATACCCGACGCGCATGTAACTTCTCTGATTTTCACGCTTCCACTCAGTTCTGTTGGTTTCTTTTACCAACTCTAGACTAGATAACATTGGGGACAGTGTTGTTTAAGTCTAGGGGAAGTAGTTGCTGACATTGTTTTTGTTTTTCTTAGAGTCATAAAAAAAAATGTGTTTTATCGAGTCAAAACCTGTTGGAGATTATGATCTTGTGCTTGAACCTATTGTTCTGATTTTGCTTTTGAGTGACCAGTGTTACAGGATCAGTTCTAGATCGACTAATGAAAAATCCAAAGGCTGACCAGTTAACTAGAAGACACCCATGTTTCCAGCAGAATCCATTGAAGCCTGAGCCAAATTTTTGCACTTCATCGATGTGGTTGATGTCCATAGAGCTTGATTCCTCATTCATATCTGACAAAGGAACCATGTGTTTAAAGTAATGGTATCTCTCTCCCCTGTTATAAGTTAATAAATAAGAGCATAAAAAGATGAAATGATTTTCTTCTGAGTATAGGGCTAGAAAAATTTCTAACGATCCCATTATTCTACTTGTGAAGGAATGATCACACAAAGGTTGGAAGCGAGGTTATGAAAATTTCCCGTGATACCACTATTCGCCTACGCCTTTGATACATAGAGAGGGAATAACCGGGGATTCGGTGGCAAACACCATCAATACTCGCATTTCAGACCTTAATGTGTATATACAGATCTAAAAAAAAAGAGAAAGAAAGAACATGATGAGAAACAAGTCTGGGGGAGAAGAAAGAATACCAAAAAAGTGTGTAAATTGGGTGGTTCTTTTGTCATGATATTGTATGGGAAAGAATCTCGAAGGTTCTTGAACATTGGCTGCAGCAATGAAACTAGTGATGAGGGTTTTATTGGACAATGCTGTGAGATAATGTGTGGAGTCTAGGAAGCTGCGAATGTCTACGGAGAAGTACATGGTGGTTAGATCTGGAGCTGGTTAGGTGATATCTGGAAAGCTTAGGAAAAGGGTCATTGCGATGGTTTAGGAACATGTGAGTCTCTGATATGCTCAAATTAATACTCTAAACAGTACTAAAGCAGTTGCTGCAGTATATCAGGGGTCGAACACAAGAACTCAGAGAAATCGCACAATAGATTGTATAGTTATCAAATCAAGCTAAGCTATTCAGATTAAACAAAAAGCAGTAAGCAGTAAACGAGTTGTAATTCAATGGGAGAAATATAGGTTCAGGGATATTTCTCAGGAAATCAATGAATGCAAAATAAACTAACTAATCATGGTTCAGGTTACGCACGGTTCTCGAACTCAAATCACTAAAGTATAATTAACCAACTGTCGTTGCGAAAACTATCTAAATCTAAACTTCAGAATCCCAAATTTCTTTGCAAATTCCTAAGAATAAATCAGCCTTAATTCCAGGTTTGATATGTTCACAAATCAATTAAACCAAATCTCTTTGCGAATAATCAATTTGCTCACCCTAAGTTCTATCAGGTAATTAATCGCACTGTCGTGCCTAATCAATTATCCTAAGATCTAAGTTCTAGGTGATCAATCTAGAACTAGTTTTGAGAACAACCTAAGGCGAATAACTAATTCAGACTATGAACCCTAAATAACTAATCAACCTAGCATTCAAAGAAATACCTTATGAGAATCCCTAAACCTAACAAGAGATCTACTCAGACATGGAAATTGAATCAATAAACATGTTTGAATAAATACTCAATAGAAAATAAGAAAGAGTAACAAAAGGGTTCAAAATCTTCTCTCGACGAACAGAGTTTCAGACTTGTCTCCCTTGAAAAGCTCTCTCACAAATCCAGAATAAAATAAAGCGTAGCCAACAAAGTGGTTGTAAAATCCCTATAAATAACCTTAATCACGTTTTGGGGCTTCTTGTAAATATTAAAGACTTCTGGACCAAGTTGCAATTCTTCAACTCTTCATTAAAGTCGCGGGTCGTGTCTGATGTGATGAGTGTCGATCGATACCAGGGAGGTATCGATCGATGCTTGACGTGAAATCGGATACTCAGCAACACGAACTTCAGCTTTGCTCCAAAATGCTCCAGAAAGCTCTAATATCTCCAATTATGCTCCAAACGTGCTAAGACCTGTAAAAGACTCTAAAACACTACGAAATAGCAGAAAAACTCTATAAAACGGACTTATATCATGGCCTAAAAGGGGTAAAAACCATGATATATCAACTCCCCCAGATTTAGCCTTTGCTTGCCCTCAAGCAAAACAGAAAACTAAACCAGAGAAAGAGGTTTGAAAACGCGGAGACTCGCCTGTTCAGGAACCATCGCAGAGATCTTTTTCTCAAGCACCCAAATGTTACCTAACCAGCTTTTGATCTAACCACCATGTACTTCTCCGTAGACATTCGCAGCTTTTCTAGACTCCACACATTATCTCGCAGCATTGTTCAAATAAAACCATCATCACCAGTTTCATCGCTGCAGCCAATGTTCAAGAACTTTCTAGATTCTTTACCATACAATATCATGACAAAGAACCACCCCTTTTCACATTTTTGTATCAATTTCTCTCCCCCAGACTTATTCCTTATCATGTTCTTTCTTTTATTTTCAGCTTTGCATATACACATCAAGGTATGAGACGCGAGTATTGATAGTGTTAGCCACCGAATCCCCGGTTCTTTCCTCTCAATGTATCAAAGGATGTAGGCGAATAATGGCATCATAGGAAAATCCTAGCCTCGCTTCCAATCCTTTGTGTGATCATTCCCTCTTAAGTAGAATAATGGGATCGCTGGAAATTTTCCTAGCCCTCTACTCAGAAGAAAATCATTTCTTCTTTTATGCTCTTATCTATAAACTTATAACAGGGTAGAAAGATACTATTACTTTAAACACATGAGTTCCTTTATCAGATATGAATGATGAATCAAGCTCTAAAAACACTAACCACATTGATGAAGTGCAGAAATTTGGCTCAAGTTTCAGAAGAACTCTGCTGGAGACATGGATGTTTTCTAGTCAACTGGTCAGTCCTTGGATTTTTCATTAGTCGATCTAGAACTGATCCTGCAACACTGGTCACTCAAAAACAAAATCAAAACAACAATTCAAGCACAAGATCATCATCTCCAACAAGTTTTGACTCAATAAAACAACGAATGACTCGATAAAACAACTGACTCTAAGAAAAACAAACACAATGTCAGCAGACACCTCCCACAGACTTGAACAACACTGTCCCCAGTGTTATCTAGCCTAGGGTAGGTAAAAGGAAACAAAAGAACAGAATAAAGCAAAGAGAAACAAGAAGTTACTGTGCTGGAACGTCTGGTGTCGACCGACACACGGCCTGGTATCGATCGATACCAGGCTTAAGTCGACCCGATGAACATCTCATTCGCGATTGGTGTCGACCGATACCAATGGGGTATCGGTCGACACTAAGGCAAATTTGAGTTTTGCTCCTTGTTTATCCTGACACAAACACAATACGGAAAAATAAAAAGAAAAAAAAATCAAAAGCAGACTCACCAGTGGGTTGCCTCCCACTAAGCGCTCGTTTAACGTCATTAGCTTGACTGTAACGCCATTCAGGCTGTGGGTGCATAATCCAAAGGCATTATCTGCCTAGTTGGAATTTCGGCTTTTGCCCAATAGTGTTTCACCCTATGTCCATTGACAGTAAACTCATCGCCTGTAGGACTAATCAGCACGACAGCTCCATGTGGTCTGACCTCCTTGATGGTGAAGGGACCTAACCAACGAGAACGCAGTTTACCAGGAAACAATTGCAAACGAGAGTTATACAGAAGTACCTGGTCGTTTGGCTCGAAATGTTTGTAGATGATCTTCTTATCATGATAGGCCTTAGTTCTCTCCTTGTACAACTTCGAGTTCTCGTAGGCGTGGTGCCTAATCTCATCCAGCTCGTTCAGCTGAATCAACCTCCTTTCTGCAGCAGGCTTGATGTCGAAGTTCAGCAACTTCGTTGCCCAGGCAGCCTTGTGCTCTATCTCCATTGGAAGGTGACATGCTTTCCCATACAGCAAGTGGAATGGTGTAGTACCCAACGGAGTCTTGAAAGCAGTCCTATAAGCCCATAGCGCATCATCCAACTTTGTAGACCAATCTTTCTTAGAAGCACCCACAGTCTTTTCCAGAATCTCCTTTATTTGCCTGTTGGAAACTTCGACTTGCCCACTGGTCTGAGGGTGATACGGAGTAGCCACGCGATGATTCACGCCATACTTCCTCGGCAATCTCTCGAAAACCTTGTTAATAAAGTGGATGCCACCATCACTTATAACAATTCACGGCACTCCAAATCGTGGGAAGATGATGGTCTTAAACAGCTTAAGAACCACCGCAGAGTCGTTCTTTTTACTAGCAATCGCTTCCACCCATTTGGATAGATAGTCCACAGCAACCAGGATGTACCTGTTCTTGTATGACGAGGGAAAGGGACCCATAAAATCGATGCCCCAGCAATCGAAAACTTCAACCTCAAGGATGAAATTATGTGGCATCTCATGTCTCTTGCTGATCTTCCCTCTCCTCTGACAGACATCACACTGTGAGATATAGGCATGAGCGTCCTTGAACATAGTAGGCCACCAGAAGCCTGCTTGAAGAACCTTGGACACCGTCTTGAAAGTAGCAAAGTGACCAGCATACTCAGAACCATGGCAATGAAAAAGAATTGCTGGCACCTCAGACTCTGCAACGCATCTTCTGTAGATACCATCTGAGCAGTGCTTGTAGAGGTAAGGCTCATCCTAGTAGAATCGTCTCATCTCATGCATAAACTTCTTCCTCGTATACTTTGTGGGATGCTTGGGCTCAGTCTCTACAGCAAGATAGTTAGCAATGTCAGCATACCATGGTCGTGCAGGACTAGATACAGCAGCTGTATAGGTGTCAAAAGAGTTGAAGTGCGCTGCAGCCAGAACTGGTTCGGATTGAGTCTGGTATCGATTGATACTAGGTGAGTATCGATCGATACTGAAGGTCTGCACTCGTGAAAATTGCAGATTTTCGGACCGATCATCAAGTGGTTGAGTTTCAATGAAGTAAATACATTCTTCTGGTAATAAATCATCAATAGGCACGACTTCATCGACCTTTATGCGCGATAAGTGGTCAGCAACTCCATTCTCAACTCCTTTCTTGTCCTTGATCTCGATATCGAATCCTTGGAGCAAAAGAACCCATCGGCATAGACGAGGTTTGAGGTCCTTGTTCTTCAGCAGGTATTTGAGAGCAGCATGATCTGTGTGAACAATAACCTTGCTCCCAATCAAGTAGGACCAAAATTTCTCAAAAGAGAAAACAACTGCAAGTAATTCCTTCTCAGTGGTGTTGTAATTAAACTGAGCATTATCCAACGTCCTGCTGGCATAATAAATAGTATGGAGCTTCTTGTCTTTCCTCTGGCCCAACACAGCTCCAACAACAAAATCACTTGCATCGCACATAACCTCAAAAAGCAGACTCCAATCAGGTGGTTGGACAATAGGAGCACTCACTAATGCCTTCTTAATCTCCTCGAAGGCTGCAAGGTAATCATGTGTGAAATTAAACTTGACTTCTTTACATAACAGGGCTGTGAGTGGGCGTGCAAGCTTAGAGAAATCCTTGATGAACCTCCTGTAAAACCCAACATGACCAAGGAAGCTTCATATCTCAGGAACAGATCGTGGAGGTTGCAAGCTCGTCATGACCTGAATCTTAGTCTTGTCGACTTCGATCCCTGCCTTAGAAACCTTGTGCCCAAGAACAATGCCATCTTGTACCATGAAGTGGCACTTATCCCAATTAAGAACCAAGTGCTTTTCCTCGCATCTTTGAAGTACCTTGCACACGTTATCCAGACAATCCTTGAATGACGATCCATACACAGAAAAATCATCCATGAATACCTCCATAAACTCCTCAGTCATATTTGTGAAAATCGACATCATGCATCGCTGAAAGGTCGCTGGAGCGTTACATAATCCAAATGGCATTCTTCTGTAGGCGAATGTGCCATAGGGACATGTGAAGGTCGTCTTTCCCTGGTCCTCTGTATGTATAGGAATCTGGAAAAAGCATGAGTACCCATCAAGAAAACAGTAGTATGGGTGACTCGCTAACCTCTCCAGCATCTGGTCAATGAATGGCGATGGGAAGTGATCCTTCCTTGTAGCCGCATTCAGCTTCCTGTAGTCAATACACATCCTGTGACCAGTGATTGTCCTTGTAGGGATCAACTCGTCCTTCTCGTTCTTCAGCACAGTTATGCCTCCTTTCTTAGGCACAACGTGAACTGGACTAACCCAAGTACTATCCGAGATGGCATAGATAATTCTTGCCTCCAACAGCTTAATCACTTCCTTCCTGACCACCTCCTTCAAGTTCGGATTCAGTCTCCTCTGACACTCAATCGAAGACTTTGACTCATCCTCCAGGTGAATCCGATGCATGCACAAGTCTGGTGCTATACCTGAAATGTCATCAAGAGAATAGCCAAAAGCTTTGCGATACTTGCACAGCTTGTTCAGCAGTAAGGCAATCTATGTGTTGTTTAAAGAAGCGTTAACAATGATTGGGTATGTAGAATTAGGACCAAGAAAACTATACCTCAGATTTGCTGGAAGTGGCTTTAGTTCCACCTTAGAAGCTTTCTCTGCACTCCAATCTCCAAGCCCAGCAGCTTGCTTAGAACTGTCGACCAACCCTCCTTCTGGCCGTAGGGTATCGACCGATACCAGAGGGGTGTCGATCGATACCGGTGAGGCTGAATCAAGCATCTTCGAGTATCCAGCAGTATCGTCACACGAACGGACCTCTGAAGTGGCAGAACAGACCAATGCTCTCTCCAGTGGATCCTCAAGGTGTATCTCCAGGAAGTACTCTTCAGCTATGTCACCGAAGTTGTCCACATAGAATGTTTGTCCCTCGATGGTTGGCCTCTTCATCATCTTCTCCATGTTAAAGGACATCACCAAATCACCGATGTTGAGAGCTATCTATCCATTCTTGCAGTCAATCAAGGCTCCAGCAGTTGCAAGGAATGACCTCCCCATGATAAGAGGATCCTTAGGCTCAGCATCGTACTTCAGGACGATGAAATATGTTGGGATCAAGCAATTGCCAATCTTGATTGGGACATCTTCGAGTAGTCCCTCTGGAAGTCGCACTGAGTGATCAGCAAGTACCAGCGAGATCCTTGTAGATTGGAAATCTGTCATTCCCATTCGCTTGGGAACTGAGTGTGGCATAAGGTTCACACTCGACCCAATATCGCAGAGAACACGCTCGAATCTCTCTGTGAAGATAGTGCAATCCAAAACAAAACTCCCTGGGTCTGGCAGTTTCTTGGGAATTTTGTTGAGTATAATCGCACTACACTCAGTTGTAATCATCATGACACCTTCTTCAAGGCTCAGACTGCTAGACACCATCTTCTTCACGTACCTCCTGAAAGCTGGAGAAGTCTTAATAGCATCAACAAACGGAAGCTCCACAACCAACTTGTCTAACATAACCTTGCATCTAGCATCCTCCCATTCCTTCCTTGTCAGCTTAAGAAGTATAGGATAAGGTATCTTGGGGATATACACCCTCTCCTTGACACTCTCAGGCTCCTTCTCGACATGTGTCTCAGCATCGATCGACACTGGATGAGTATCGATCGATACACGGGATTTTGGATTCTCTCGTGTAGGTGTCTGGGCTGGTATCGATCGATACTGGTTGGTATCGATCAATACACGTAGATTTTCAGAATCTCAATCGTCATCTCCAGCAAGATCGATGAAAATCTCTGATGTTGGGCTGTTCTTTGCTCATGCAATCACCTCCTTTCCACTCCTCAAGGTAATGGCATTGATGTGTGCTCTTGGATTCTTAGTTTTTCCTGGAAGATAACCTTCTTGCCTCTGCACAGCTGATGCGGTCTGAGCAACCTGAGTCTCCAGCTTCCTCTGACAAAGGTTGACAGCTTCAATCTTCCCATTCAAATGGTCAATATTCCCATTAAGATCAGTGTACAGATGGTCAATCTTCCCATTGAAATCCACTTGCAGTTTCTGCTGTCCCTGAAGAATCTGCTCAAGCATGGATTCCACCTTATTCTATGTGGACTTTGGAGAGATGGGTTGGTACGAAGAGTTCCCGTAATTTCGACTGAAGTCGCTGCTCTGTAACGGTTTCTGAACAAACTGTTTCGCTCCAAAACCAGATTGGTTCCCTTCAAACTTGTATCCACTTTGCTGAGTGTTGTTGTTGAAGTTTCGGTTGTTGTTGTACCCAAATCGCTGACCCTGAAAACCAGAACCATCAACGTAGTTAACATCCTCCTCTTCTTCTTCCACATTAGCGACTTCATCAGCAAAGTGCACATATTTCTTCGACTTCCCGATCAGGAAATCCAGCTTGGCCTGCACGTCAGGAATCTGCGATCCATCAACTCCTCCAGCCTGCTTCTTCCGCTCGAAATCAGCATTTTTGGTGCTATTACCAGAAGCCAAGTTTTCAATCAACACAACTGCATCATCTGGATACATGGTGTTGAAGTTCCCATTACTGGCAGCATCCATACCCATTTGGTACCTCCAATCAATCCCTCTGTAGAAAATGCCCAGCAGCTGAACCTAAGTGAACCCATGGTGCGGACAATCTCTCTGGTAAGACTTGAAACGAATCCAAGCAGCTTTGAATGCTTCTGTCGGACCCTGAGCGAATTGAGAGATCTTGTTCCTGAGCTCCTCGGATCTCGCATCATCATAGAAATTGTTCAGGAACGCATTCTTCGTCTCATCCCATGTAGTTAGCGAATCAGGAGTTAACTGCTTCAGCCAATAAGCAGCATCCCCACCAAGAGAGTACGTGAAAATTTGCAGAAAAGGAACTCATTGGGCACTCCATTGTACTTCATACCAGTGACCAAATCCTCGAACCTTTCGATATGATCCATGGGATGCTCATGAGGTAGGCCATGGAAAGGGTTCTGACTTACAAGAGCGTAATACGCAGGTTTCAGCTCGAAGTCATTCCTCTGAAAAGTTGGGATGCGAATTGCAGCTCGATAGGCATAGAACTGATCAGGTCTGTTGTGCTCACCAAGTGTTCTACCTCGATCAACTCCAGCATTCCCAACGTTGGCTTGCGCAGCTGGCGCGACAATCTAACCAACAACAGCAGGAGGGGCAGTGACGTTTCCAGCCACATCAAGTCGCTGCCCTCTCTCATTGCACACTTGACCCTCTTGGTCTCTCAAGACTCCAGCTTCATCAGCTCTTAAAACCACTGGGTTGGTCATCCCTGATGTTTGCTTTGTCTTTCTATTTGCGCGTTCTAAACGTGCTAGCTTCTCTAACGATAGATTGACTAGCGGAGTGCTCTTGTTTCTTCTGGTTTCACAATTAGGCATGCACCTGAAACACAAAACCAAGAACGTTAGTAACAAAAACGCGATGAGTATCGATCGATACCAAGTGGTGTCGATCGATATCAACAAAAAGAAACGACGAGTATCGACCGATACTAGGTAGTATCGATCGATACCGACTGGCTTAGTCGAAACTCGACAGCTAAAATCTAATGGTGAAATTGAGTCCCCGGCAACGGCGCCAAATTTGATATGCTCAAATTAATACCCTAAACAGTACTAAAGCAGCTGTTGCAGTATATCAGGGGTCGAACACAAGAACTCAGAGAAATCGCACAATAGATTGTATAGTTATCAAATCAAGCTAAGCTATTCAGATTAAACAAAAAACAGTAAGCAGTAAACGAGTTGTAATTCAATGGGAGAAATATAGGTTCAGGGATATTTCTCAGGAAATCAATGAATGCAAAATAAACTAACTAATCAGGATTCAGGTTACGCACGGTTCTCGAACTCAAATCACTAAAGTATAATTAACCAACTGTCATTGCGAAAACTATCTAAATCTAAACATCAGAATCCCAAATTTCTTTACAAATTCGTAAGAATAAATCAGCCTTAATTCCAGGTTTGATATATTCACAAATCAATTAAACAAAATCTGTTTGCGAATAATCAATTTGCTCACCCTAAGTTCTATCAGGTAATTAATCGCAATGTCGTGCCCAATCAATTATCCTAAGATCTAAGTTCTAGGTGATCAATCTAGAATTAGTTTTAAGAACAACCTAAGGCGAATAACTAATCAGATTATGAACCCTAAATAACTAATCAACATAGCATTCAAAGAAATCCCTTATGAGAATCCCTAAACCTAACAAGAGATCTACTCAGATATGGAAATTGAATCAATAAACATGTTTGAATAAATACTCAATAGAAAATAAGAAAGAGTAACAAAAGGGTTCAAAATCTTCTCTCGACGAACAGAGTTTCAGACTTGTCTCCCTTGAAAAGCTCTCTCACAAATCCAGAATAAAATAAAGCGTAGCCAACAAAGTGGCTGTAAAATCCCTATAAATAACCTAAATCACGTTTTGGGGCTTCTTGTAAATATTAAAGACTTCTGGACCAAGTTGCAATTCTTCAACTCTTCATTAAAGTCGTGGGTCGTGTCTGTTGTGATGAGTGTCGATCGATACCAGGGAGGTATCGATCGATGCTTGACGTGAAATCGGATACTCAGCAACACGAACTTCAGCTTTGCTCCAAAATGTTCCAGAAAGCTCTAATATCTCCAATTATGCTCCAAACGTGCTAAGACCTGTAAAAGACTCTAAAACACTACGAAATGGCAGAAAGACTCTATAAAACGGACTTATATCATGGACTAAAAGGGGTAAAAACCATGATATATCAATCTCCGTGTTTTTCAAACCACTTTCTCTGATTTAGTTTTCTGCTTTGCTTGAGGGCAAGCAAAGGCTAAGTCTGGAGGAGTTTATATATCATGGTTTTTACCCCTTTTTAGTCATTATATAAGTCATTTTTATAGAGTCTTTCTAGTGTTTTCGTAGTCTTTTAGATTCTTTTCAGGTTTTAGGTGACTTTGGGAGAAAATGAGCCGTTTTGGGTGAAAATGAGCATATGGAGATGCATAGTCATGCAAAGACGTCAGAAGTTTGGCATTTGTTGAAGAGCTTCCCACCGATGGATTGAGCTCAAATTTGGATACAAGACATATCACTGGATTAGCTTTCATTTGGAAGTGGTTTGAGGCCATTCCAACGGTGAGATCGAACGTTATGCCAGTTTTCGTGAAGACAGTCCAGTATGGCGAGCAGAAGAGTCGACACGCAAGCTTGGTATCGATCGATACCACTAATGGTGTCGACCTATACCGACTTCAGGAAGAAGGAAACGTGAATTTTAACAAGTTGGAAGTTTGCACCTTGGTCCAGAAGATTCTCCATGTCTGAGTATATCCATCATAGGTTTAGGGTTTTCTCATAGGGATTTCTCTGATTGCTGGTAATTGATTAGTAGGGATTCACCATCTGAATTAGTTCTTCACCATATGTTGTTCTCAAAGCTAATTCTAGGTTGACGAATCTGGAACTTAGAACTTAGGTTAATCGATTAGGCACGACAGTGCAATTGAGAAATCTGACTGAACCTAGGGTGAGCAAATTAATTATTCGCAAAGAGATTTGGTTTAGTTGATTTGTGAACATATCAAACTTGATATTAAGGCTGATTTGTTCTTAGGAATTTGCAAAGAGATTTGGGATTCTGAAGTTTAGATTTAGATAATTCTGGCAACGACAGTTGGTTAATTATAACTTAGTGATTTGAGTTCAAGAACCGCGCTAAATCTAAATCCTGACTGATTGGTTATCTGCATCCATTGATTTCCTGAGAAATACCATGGGCCTATATTCTCCCCATCGAATTTACAACACTCTTTTATTTATGTTATTGCTTTCTGATTTAACTGAATTGCTTAGCTTGATTCGACACTAAGTAGTTTATTGAGTGATTTTTTTGAGTCATTGTGTTCGACCCCTACTTTACTACAACTATTGCTTTAGTACTTTTAGGGTATTAATTTGAGCATATCAGAGAATATTGGTGATACAAGACAAGGCCAAAGAGGAAGAGCATCGTGAAAATTTGTTCCACACAAGGTGCTTGGTGAAAGAGAAAGTGTGCAGCCTCATCATTGATGGAGGAAGCTGTACCAATGTTGCTAGCACAACCATGGTGGAGAAGTTAAATCTTGAGATGCATAAGCATCCTCATCCATATCATCTTCAATGGTTGACCAACCAAAGGAACATGAAGGTAATTGCACAAGTAAGAGGTCCTTTATCGATTGAAAAAGATGTGGATGAAGTTTTGTGGGGAGAACGGCTAATTAGTACCTCAACTAAGGCCACTGGTACCGATTATGACCCAAACTATTGACATGTGCCCACACATACTCGAACTATTAAAAACTGGAATATTCATATACGAACTTTGTTTTTTTTTGCCAATTCATGCATTGACTTTTTCTCCGTTAGTCAACCCCGTCAAATTGTTAACGAAGCTGAGTCACCTGCCACGGTGGAATTTCAGTTGGAAAGAAACAATGAAACGACGTCGTTTCGATTGAAAAAAAAAAAAATCCTCACCCTGGGATTCGAACCCAGATTGGATCGGGATAAGGAAGGAAGTTTCACCAGTAGGCCAATGTGTTTAACTGGTATTGTTACGAAACAAAACATTAAGTTGGACAAGGAAAGTTGTATTTTAAAAAAAAAGGATACAGACTCCATTAAAGTCTTCTTCGTCGCGAGTCTAGGGTTAGTTCATCGAAATCAGAGGTAAAAGGGGGCAACGGAAAGAAAAGACTATGGCCAGTTCGTCGAATCAGAAGGCTTCGTCAGCGAATTCAGGTATGATTTTTGTTGTTAATTACTCGAAAGAAGAAGATAAATTTTGAGGAAATCAAAATTTCTGTTCGTGGTGTTTGAATTGTAAAAACCTGGAGATTTTTCTCTTTTCCGATCGGTATATCTCGCCGCCAAACCGGTGGATGTCTTTTTTTTTCATTCTTCGTTTTGTTTTGCTGGATATATATATTCGTCGGATGGATCTGTATGTAGAATCGAAATTCTAGGGGCTTATCACGCAATTTTGGATATTTGTAAGTGTAATTGCCATCAGTATCTCATTTGTTGATTATGCTGTTTTAAACCATCGTCTCTGTTGTTGTTTTTTTCTTCAGCGAGTTGATTGGTACAAGCGTTCATCAAATGGTTGGAGGAGGAGTTATACAGAAGCTTTTGAGGAGGAAACTTCAATCCCGATCAGCCGTGAGTTTTTCCTTGACGCAGACATTTTGATTTGTGCTAAGAGAGTATAAGTCATCTTCGATTTTTTTGACAGATTCAACTTCTGATTTGTGGCAATCTTTTGATTGTGCATTTGTTAAGCCTGCAACTACTTGTTTCTTGCCATTTTTTTTTAAATACAAATTTTCTTGTCCAACTTAATGTTTTGTTTCGTAATAATATCAGTTAAACACATTGGCCTACTGGTGAAGCTTCCTTCTTTATCCCGATCCAACCCGGGTTCGAATCCCAGGGTGAGGAATTGTTTTTTTTTTCAATCGAAACGACGTCGTTTCATTGTTTCTTTCCAACGAGGATTCCACCGTGGCAGGTGACTCAGCTCCGTTGACAATTTGATGGGTTGACTAACGGAGAAAAAGTCAATGCATGAATTGGCAAAAAAAAACAAAGTTCGTGTATGAATATTCCAGTTTTTAATAGTTCGGGTATGTGTGGGCACAAGTCAATAGTTTGGATCATAATCGGTACCAGTGGCTTTAGTTGAGGTACTAATTAGCCGTTCTCTCGAAGTTTTGTGTGATGTGTTGCCAGTGGAGGCCGGTCACATTCTGTTGGGAAGACCGTGGCAATATGATCATAAGGTTATGCATGATGGTTCATCCAACAAGTATTCATTTGAGTTCGAAGGAAGAAAGATCACTCTTGTTCCTATGACGGCACACGGGGTTTATCAAGATCAGATGCGAAGAAGGGAAAGAAACACTTTGAGTGAAACCCCAAACACCAAACACCAAAAAAAAGAGTATGAGAGAAACCCAGCAAAATGCCTTTGAGAGCAAACTCGTGAGAAATTCAAACTCTCTTGTGAGGAAATGTGATGTTAAAAAAGCTTTGCTTTCTAAACAATCTTTATATATGTTTAAGAAAACTCTCATGAGTTTTACTAACCCCACACCAGTGCTACCGAGTGAAAAGACTTTTCTTTTGCATGACTTTCAAGAAGACAAACAAAGGGGATCAACAACATCCGTGGAAATGAGCTACAAATCGATTCAAGCCAAAAAGAATTGATCAATCGATCCAAACTTCGACCGATCGATCGATCCAACCTTCGATCGATCGATCGATCCAACCTTCGATCGATCGATCGATCCCTAGAACTGAACATCTTGCAACAACTGAAGGATGACCCAAACGATCTAATTTCCACTGAGGGAAAGGAGTTTCATCGACCAAGTGGGCCTTTAGAAGATACTGGTCGAGACAAAATTCATTTGGCACAAGTAATTTTAAAGTTGCCTTTGAAAACCTCACCCATGGTCGATATGAAGCATGTCGAGCCAAGAGAGCATTCAATCAGTCGAACCTCTACTGGGAAAGGTAAGTTTACTCGACCAAGTGCATATTTAAGGACTAATAGTCGAGGTATTTTGTTATTTGGTCATACAATTTGCAAATTGGTTCACAATCTCAAAACCGGAGTCGAGGGGGCCGAATCGAGCAAAAAGAAAGGACAGAGGTTGAGGGAAAGCTGGAACCTAAAGACAACGACCATTCTGGATTGAATGATTAAAGGGAAAACTCCTATAACATGTTACAAGTCCAGAACGCACCAGCAACCAAGACGTCCCCGCAACAAGGTAAGTACCAAATGAATCCAAGTTTCACTTTTTCTAACTTGATCTCTTTTGATGCAGATGGTCCAGATTTGAGGACAAATCCTTTTCAAGAGGAGGGGGATGATGCAAGATTGAGCAGCACCAAGAAAGAGGAGCTTGAACCAAAGCTTGTAGCCAAGGGAGAATTGCAAGTTTCAGTTGGTTTCATGATCCGAGCCAAAGCTAAGAAGCTCAGGGAAGCTACTGATGGTCTAAATATTCCAGCAGACTTCAAACAGACTTCAAACAGACTTCGGAAGACTTCGAACAGACTTCAAGCAGACTTCAAACAGACTTCAATTTAACCACGTTGGTTATGATACAAGATCAACAAATGGATATGTGATCCATTTGTGCTCTTTTCCCCTTATCTTTGGTTTTGTCTCAATGGGTTTTCCAAAGAAATGTTTTTAATGAGGCAATTGGTTCACATCTCTTCAAATCCCAATTTGTTGATCAAAGACTCAAGCCCATCAACCAAATTTCGACCAAGAAGCTTAAGGGTCATATCAAGTGGCATGTGAAGAGTTATTTATCTCTGTTTTAATTTTCTGTTTTAATTATGTTGAGTTTTCGAGAATGGTTTTTTGCCTTCTTTTGTCTTTAAAAACAAGTGTGCTTTTCATTTGGAAGACATCCAACTTTTTAATCAAAATCGATTTCTTTTAAAAGTGAGAGTGATTCTCGTTTCTTACTCTTTCGATTGCTTTAGGGGTTTACCTAAGTGATCATTTCGGGTATATCAAGTGTTTTCCGCCACACTTGACGTTGCCATTCGCCAACTGAAGTTCGTAGATCTTGTTCTAAGAGAGTTTTGGGCACAAAGATTTTCGGGAACTAGTTTCTCACGCCTTGTCATCGTACTCCACGATTTCTATCAACCAAAGTTCCACCGCCTTGCTTCGTTTTTGAACGTTTTAAGATAGTTTGGGGCATTAAGGAGTTCGTCTACCTTAACATCCAGCTACACGGTCCATTGGAATTCAAGGGTTATCCAATATACCACCTTCGAGTGCATATTCTTGGGAAGAATGGTATCAGACGCTCGCGGTGACGAGGCCTTTCTTAATGACACACTTCAGTCGAGTCGCAGAACGGGGCAACAAATCCCTGAGCCCGCAAGAAGAATCAACGCCTCATGACATATCACAGATGGCAAGCTTACCTCGGCACCGGAAGGGGAAATATCCGTAGAAAATGTCCCTTGCTCAAATTGGCTCGTTCTCAACCTGGCCTTCCACTTCTCCACACCAATGACGACCTCGGCAGGAAGGCTACCAACACCAAACCCGTCTGGAGAGATGGCACCCGCGGCGGCAGGGTCGCTCTCATCCAACCCATTCCAATCTAGTCGCAAAATGGATCAACAAATCCCCCGAAGCTGGTCTCTTTGGATGGCCTGGATCAGAGAAAATCATCTAAAAGAGGACAGTTTTTGGGCTGCAAATGAGAAAGCTGATGATTCTTGGATTTGGAGGACAATGCTAATGCTAAGACCCCTTGCATAAAGATTCATTCAAATCAAGTTGGGCAACGAGCTCTCCACCAGCTTCTGGTTTGGCCATTGGACACCTTTAGTCCCCCTCATCAACTATTTCGGAGCTATAGGTCCCAGAGAAACTGGCATAGCGATTCAATCCAAGGTCGCTCATGCAATTGGCACTGATGGTTGGGCTCTTCGAGCAGCTAGATCTCCGACAGCAGAGACTCTACATTGTTATCTCACCACTATCAACCATCCCCTTGATGCAGCTGAGGATCAATACATGTGGCAGCTAGAAGGCTCTAATATCGATACATTCTCTGCTAAACATACTTGGAACAGTCTTAGAGTTTCTGATTCTCTCAAGTCTTGGGCGAATTTTGTTTGGTATAAGGGATTTATCCCTAAGAAAGGTTTTATAGTTTGGACTATGCAGCTGGATCGTCTTCCTCTACGGGACAGACTCGCAAATTGGGGGATCAATATGTCACCTAATTGTTGGTTGTGTGATAGTTACATAGAGACTAGAGATCAGCTCTTGCTCAGATGCTCGTTCAGTGAAGATGTTTGGGCGACAGTAATCAAGAGGCTCAATCCAACTACTTTCACCTTCATGACATGGGATACCATGGAAAGCTGGTGCACTTCAAGCTCATGTTCAGCTCTTAGGACCGTCCAGTTACTAGCAGCTCATTCGACCCTTTATGCGATATGGATAGAGCGAAATAGTAGACTCTATTCTCAGATTTCTTCAACACATGAAGCTGCGTTCCGGCGTATAGACCGCCTCATTCGTGACGCGCTCTTATCTCGCAGGACAATGAAATAATTCAAAGATCTGATGCAACTTTGGCTTGCTAGAAGTTGAATTGTATTTCAATAGTTCTTCCCTTGTTTTTTGTTTTTGTTTTTGGCAAAGAATAACTCTTGAAGCTGGTTAAGCTCCCTTTTGTAAACATGTTACAATCCTCTTCATTTTAATGAATATTCAAATACTTAGCAAAAACAAAAAAAAAGTTTGGATGGAAATGCAAGGTGATGAGCTTATCATATGAATGTGATTTATCTTCTAAAAATTGTTTATCATCATCAATTATTAGGTGATACATTCACCTTATATCTATATATCTTACATAAATTAGGTTATATATTATATTATAACTAAACAAAAATCAGTCAAGTTAATATCCTCTTTCTTTTTAATTGCTATAAAATAAAAATCGAAAAACTCTATCATCTTCTCTCTCAGAATTTAACATTGTTTTAACGACCTACGGTCTAAAAGGAACATTGGTGGGTTGATTGTTAATAGAAAATTTAGCCTTGTAGGGACATAATCTCTGCTTGTTATCCACATTGCTGGTTGTTTGTGGCTCTCTCCGACATAGTTGTTTGTGGCTCTCTCTCTCTCACATAGTGGTTGTGAGCAGGGCCGATTATGGGCCAAGCCTAATAAAACATTGGTTTTGGCCCCAAATTTTAGCAAGATATAAACTATATATATATATATGATATGATTATTTTTAAGCTTATGAATCAAACAAAAAACAAAGTCCAATCAATTAAAACAAAAAATCCATAAAACTAAAAAAAAAAAACCCATTTTATGATATGATTATTAGCCCCTATTTTTTTTTTAAGCCTCCATAATTTCAAGGCTGGCCCTGGTTGTGAGTCAGGCTTTCCTTATATTATTGAGGTCTTAACTAATACTAGTCTAGCCCATGTTGTCGCTAGGTGTATAGCTAAAGTTTTTAGCAGTCCCTACCGTATTTATCCTTTTATGGAGTTTTGTTTTCCTGAATTGTCATCTGGTTTTGAATAACATTATTACACGGAGTAAGGTGTTCGAGTCTCGGCGTTTCTCACAAAACCAACTCCACTCATTTTCATCGAATCTGAATGCCTCTCCTCAATAACAAGATGAATTAGGATAGACTCGGATCCAGTTCTAGATCTGAGTTGTAACAATGCCCAGCTCAATAGTCACGGAATTTGATCTTATGTGAATCCAATTTAGAACTCTCTGCTCACGAACACTCAAGAACTTAGAAACAGATTTGTGTTTAACGAGAACAAGAAAACACAGAAATCAACACAGAGAAATTAACGAGTTCGAGATCTCGGAATGAGAATCTCTACGTCTCGGCCTGGCAAAGGGCAATCCACTATCTTCTTCTTCGATTTACAGGATTGTTCTCTCTCTCTCTGCTTACAACTCAAAATCACCGCAAGAGAGAGAAAGTCACATACGCTTTGATTATATATCAAAGTTAGTTACAAGATAAAACCGATTTTCACAATAACCGTGAACCATAAGAGAGGCAATCTAACCAGCCTTCTCAATTGGACATAACCAGTCCGGTTCAAGCTCAATTCAATTGATTTCCATCACCAAGTCTCAACAAACTCCACCTTGATGATAATCACATTGAATCGCTGTTCTTATCTTTGTAAACGTATGTATTGCCAGGCTCAGCCAAACACCTTAGTGTCTAGNTTAAAGAAAATGAATCACATGCCGGGTTTGTTCTTGGGGTTTGACGATATGGCAATAGTTTGTGATAGGGATTGCTTAAGATTTATGAAACCCATTGTTTCTATGCAAATCGATAAACACCAAATTTGAATTTGATATTGGAAACACGGTTGAAAAGAAACAGTGAAAAATCGATGAATTTATACGTTATGTTCAATTATAGCTAAAGAAACAGTGCATTTTGGTTTCTATTAGGAAGTTAATCTCATTAACATATGGAGTTTAGTTTGCGTCAACGATTAGCGTCTCGGGTTTAATTTGCGTGAATGGAAATGTTAGTTTGTTTTTACACTTAGGTTTCCTTTGGATTTGATGTATACAGGTTTCGTCCTCCGATTTAAAATCTTTATCAATTACACGGATTTTGCATACACACTTACTGTACCAAAATTCAGTTCAGGGCAGCTCTATTCTTCTGTCCGAAGAAAAATATACGATCTAAACTATACTACCGAACCAAAACAAAGAAAAAAAAAAGTTGACCGCCGAAAGGTAACAACCCTGAACGTTCCAGGATCTGGTTGCTTCGACTTTACAAAATCTAGCACCTACCCAGAGAAAAAGGATCAAACTTTCTGATTTAAAGATCCTCCAAGTCACGATGCGTGTGCTCTACAACTGATTCAAGATGCAATCAAGAATCGTCGGACAAGCTCCGGCGTTTTTTTCTCACAAAACCTTCACTTTCCATCAAATCTTTGTCCTCATCATCACCTTCATAGCCTATGCCTCCTTCCACGCCTCTCGTAAACCTCCAAGCATCGTCAAGAGCGTCCTTGGACCTTCCGTTACATCAAATTCTTCATCGATTGATAATGGATGGGCTCCTTTTAATGGAGCTAAAGGAACCCAGAGACTCGGTGAGCTCGATCTTGCTTTCCTTTCGTCGTATGCTCTGGGTATGTATTTCGCAGGGCATTTAGGAGATAGAATCGATTTGAGATACTTTCTTGTGTTTGGAATGATGGGAAGTGGGATTCTCACTGTTGTTTTCGGATTAGGGTATTGGATGAATGTGCATTTGCTTGGGTTTTACATCAGTGCTCAGATTGTTTGTGGTTTGTTTCAATCTATTGGGTGGCCTTGTGTTGTCTCTGTTGTTGGGAATTGGTGTGGGAAAGAGAAACGTGGATTGATTATGGGTGTGTGGAATTCTCATACATCTGTTGGTAATATCGTTGGCTCGGTTATAGCTTCCTCCGTTCTCGATTTCGGATGGGGATGGTCTTTTGTTTTGCCTGGTGTTCTTGTGATTGTATCTGGAATTGTTGTGTTTTTGTGTTTAGTTGTGAGTCCTAATGAGTTGGGGTTTGAAGAACCGGGAAAAGAGATTGAGATGAGTTTAGCTGAGAATGTAGATGAAAGTTTGAGAAAAACGGAAGCTGAGGATGCAGGGCTTCTTGAAACTGTAGAATTGGTTAATTCTTTGTCAGCTATCGGGTTTATCGAGGCGTGGAGATTGCCTGGTGTTATGCCTTTCGCTTTCTGCTTGTTTTTCTCGAAACTCGTCGCTTACACATTCCTCTATTGGTTACCATACTACTTAAGGCACCAAGGTAAAGCTTCTATGCATCTATGGTTTTTTCCATATAACCGAAACTTGCATCACTAAGACTCATGTTCTTACTCTTATGCTTCGAAACAGCTGTTGCGGGTGTTTATCTCTCACACAAAACCGCTGGGATTCTCTCAACAGTATTTGACATAGGAGGAGTGTTTGGTGGAATATCAGCAGGGTTCATTTCCGATAAAATCAAAGCTCGTGCCCTCACATCAATCGCATTCTTCTCACTCTCCATTCCTGCCTTAATTATGTACAGAATCTATGGGAGTGTCTCCATGTTCATCAACATTGCCTTGATGTTTATATCCGGGTTATTAGTAAATGGTCCTTATGCACTTATAACCACAGCCGTTGCAGCTGATCTTGGAACACAAGACTCCATTAAAGGGAATGGTCGGGCGTTAGCGACAGTAACAGCTATTATAGACGGTACTGGTTCTGTTGGGGCAGCTCTGGGACCGCTGCTCGCTGGTTACATATCGAGCATAGGGTGGAACAGTGTTTTTTTCATGCTTATTGTTTCGATTTTCTTTGCGGGTTTGTTCTTGGTTCGGCTTGCAAAGGCTGAGATCAAAGAAATGAGTTCCAGAGAATTGATAGCGTCGAGGGGTCCTTAAAGATATTGATTTTGATCCCAGAGGATTTGTATACAAAGGTATTATCAGGTATATAGATTCAAACCATACAATACAAATTAAGACACCACCTGATTTGTTTTCTACCATATTAGATGAAGTAAATTCTACTATTTTTCTTATCTCGTACCAAATATAATAAGTCGAAAGTTTAGGTGGAGTATTAATGCGTAAATTTAACAACAAAAATACGAGCAGGAAGAGGTGATTAGTCCTGTATTATCGAATTGAGAGATATAGTGAGTTCAAGGATTCCTTAATCTGGTTTTCGACCTATCCGTGTCTATGGGGGATTTTTCCTTACCACTGAGCCAATGTTTAATTTTTGAAATATTCATGTGGGACTTTAAATGAATAATATAAATCTTAGATACATAAAACTATAGGTGGCCAATTTAGACAACCCAAAGTCCAAGAAAAAAAAATCATATTTGTTTGGGTATAGATTTCAACAAAAATCTATTTTGATTTAATTATATTTATCAATTTAGTTTTGGGTTATTTGGTTAGGTTTTTAGATAACTAAAAACCAAAAGTAAAACCCAAAAGTTCTTACACAAATTATAAATTAGTAAACATATATATAAAATTACGTAAATTAAAATTAGTAATTTTCTATTAATTTTAAGATATCTATAAAATTACTTAATTTACTAGTTACCCAAATCTTAAGTCAACTATTTTTAGAATAAAAGAAATCCTAAATCCGCGCCCGCGCAAGATAATTTTTTTGTAATATATAAAATGTGAAATGAGGAGTAAGAACTAATTTAAGTGTTATTGATTCATATATTTTTAATTTTTTTTAATTTTAAGTTTATAATAGATTTAATAAATGTTTGACAACATGTTTAATATCTGTTTGGCAACATGTTCAATTTTAACAAAATAAAAATAAATAGTGTTTGGAAACATATTCCTGTTGTGAATAAGAGAGAGAGTAAATTATTGTGTATCTTATTCCATGAATAAAGAGAGGTATATATAGGTTTACATAGACTTGGGGAGCAAGCTGAATAAGGAGAATAAGGAAATCGAGAATATTCTAAACCTCATAGAATATGGACCTTATAATGGGCATCCATATATTTATTTCATAACACTCCCATTGGATGACCATTATACAAAAATGATCCTAATGTGCATAAGATGCTGCCTCATTAAAAACCTTACTAGGAAAACCCAATGGGAAAAACTATAGTTAAGGAAAAAAGAGTGCAACACGCTATTACTCCCCCTCATGAGTACATCACTTGAAAGTTTTGAGACGGCGCAATCCAATATGTTGAACTAGTTTCTTGAAAGTAGCAATTGGAGACGTTTTGATCGCCAAATCTTCACTTGAACGAATTTGTAGTAGAATTATATCGCCATTCTTCTGCAATCATTGGGTGTCGCGGATGACCCATCTTGATCATTCTCTTTGCTTCTAATGATCTCATTAATCTTTGGAATGGTGATAGACTTTTATATTTACATTCCCTTAAGTGTCTATTATTTGCGTGTTCTTTGCTGCCTCATTAAAACCTTGTCATGGAAAAATTCAATGGGATAAAAACCATGATAAAGAAAAAGAGTACAACCACGCACATCATCATATTTCTCCCCCTAGAGCATCTTCTTCAAGAGATGCATTTCAATCATATATATCATCTTTAGGGAATTAATATAAGTATAATCTTAGTTAATACACTCGTATGATTATCATAATTTCTCAGGTTATTGGACTTCTGGTCCATAACATCCTTTTCACATAGAAGATATTTTCTACGTCTATTTGGACTTCATGCCAAATTTTCTTTTACATACAATTTTCTAAACATTCATATTGTACATACTTGTACATATGAGCTATTCATCCTCCTTGTTGTAAAAGGTATTATAACGCCCCGACCGCCCCTACTTGTGGGTCCCATGCCCTCTCTCGGCCCGTGGGCCCCACCCTTGTCCGACGGCCGGTGCGTTAGTCCGGGAGGCTTGTAATACTTGTTTACTGACCCTGCAATCACCACGTGATCTTTCCCCGTGTTTTGTCCTCACTCACACGATACCGCGAATCACTTCCCGGTAGGTCACCCATCCTTAAATTGCTCCAGCTCAAGCACGCTTAACTCTGGAGTTCTCTCTGGACAAGTTCCCGAAAAGATAAGTGCACTTTGATGACATAGGTAGCCAAATCAATTCTTATAAGCCTCTCCGCATATACAAGAAATCGGGATGTTACAGGTATTGTTTTGACATTCCTTCTTGTTATATGAAAGTACATCTTTCAATCATGAAAGAGATCAATAAACTACTCAAATAACATTTTAAGTGTGGTACTTCAAGACCAATCACATGTGAGCATTCTTTATCTCAAATCATGCAAGGATCTTTTGAGATAACATCTCTTTCCTTAGATTTACAATTTGGAAAACATAAAGACAATGTTATCTTTCTAAAGTGGTTTCTTCCAAATTTTTACTTCCGATAACTCTTCAAGAGTTTCGATTATGTTCAAATCAAGGATCACATTGATCCATAATCTTTTGATAATACACATAGGTATATCAGTTAGCCTCATAATATTCATTTTTAGAGTATACCCCATGAAACATATTTGCTTTAATCAATCAAATATCTAGTGTTATCAAGAACTTGAATTTGCTGCTCCTAGCTGTTTAAATCCTTCTTGGCTACTTCTGGCAGTTTAAATCTTTATTGGCTGCTTCTGACAGTTTAAATTCTTTTGGGACTAAATCAAGTCTTTCTCTCATTGTCAGATTCATAAGGAATCTTAAAAATAGTTGCATCCACCACAAAAAGTATATCATTTTCTTTCATCTTTCGCATAAAGATCCACTTTTGTCCTACTAGTTTTACACTCTTAAGTGTATGGACTACTGGTCCAAATACTTCTCTGCAAGAGATTTTTAATTTTGCCTCTACGACTTCTTTTTTTCATGATTGGCCAATCATCACTTTACGTTACTTACGTTTTTCAATACAACTTATTCTACCGCGGTTTATGATCCTCAATTCTCATCAACTGCTTCACTGCATGTAAAATATTATCGACGTCGATTTGCTTTTCGTTCCATTTTGTTACAGACATGACACAACTAGTTGAAATCTCTTATCATTATTATTACCAGGTACCTGGATTTGTTTCTTAGTGATGTCTAATGTCTCTTATGGAGATCCTCCATAATTCTTTTATTCCTCGGTCTTGCCATTTTAAAACGGTCTTGCCATTTTAAAAGTCTGCTCGTTTTCTTTTCGAGGATTCTTATCTTTGGAACCAATAGGTATATCACGCTTCATGCGATCTCTAGACTCAATAGCAGTTGATATTGTCCCCTCAGGACATCAATATTAATTGGAGCATAGCTGGTATATGTGACTTTGTTACTCAATCAGGGTCGGGAAATGCTTCTGGCATCAATTTTGCTAAGCTTTGCAAATGAATTATCTTTTGAACTTTTAGTGCACATTCTTTATGAGGATCAAGATAATTTCTTACATTGATTTTTTTTGTTCAGATGTTTATTTTCTTCTCCCCCCTTAATTGTTGGAAAGGCTGGCTCATTGATATAACAGTCTGTAAATTGAACCTTATCCCTTGTTGATGGTTTAATATATTTACTCATCAAGGGAGATTCATATCCAACATATATTCCTAACCTACTTTGAGGTCCCATCTTAGATCGATGTGGTGGAGCAACGTTTCATCCAAAAACTTTTAGATGGGAATTAGTTGGTTCCTGACCAAAAACCAGTTGTGGAGAGTAATCAAAATTATTCATTGGCATAATGTGAATCAATGCGGTTTCACTCTAATTAATCAACCAAATACTTTCGCAAAGATAAATAGTGGATGATCCGACCAAAATATATCCTTGTATACGTACCAGAAAACTAATATATTCCAAATTTATTGGATAGTGAAAGCCGTATTATTAACTTGCTTTATAGGCAGCACATAAGAATCTCATGGTTCTTTAATGAGTGTCCACATAATTTTCTGATTTTTTTTTCGCATTACTATTGAACCGGAATGGCCTAACCGGTCATGCCAAAACAGTGAATTTTTTTAATAAACTTCTAGTTTACTATGTAATATTTGTATTATTTCATTGTGTAGTACAATTTAGTAGAGACTGCAGGTAGTTTCTCCAAATACTTTTACTGCCTTGAGTAATACTCATGATGTGAAGATATTCAACATTTCCTTCACTCATTGTCTCAGCTTGATAAATCTTAAAATCTTCTGGATTTGCTTTATAAATGATTCATCAAAGTCCATTTTGAGTGTGAACATAATCTTCTGGATGTTTTACTTACTATGGATGTGAGATTCCATAATTCTCCCCCTCGAGATGATGACACTTCAGGTCCATCCATCTCGAACTGAATCTCACTCTAATATCAATAACATACACATCTTGGGTAATGTATTTTCTCTTTAGATCCTTTAAACATTTTTAGATTTGTGAAAGTATAACGCATCAATGATTGCGTTCCCATAGGCAAATTTATCTCTGGAGCATTCAATAATCTTTATACTACCTCATCCTGTACTCATACTAGCTTATTTTATCGTCACATGAGAGAAATATCTCTTGTATGATACCATCTTTACTTTCTCACTTCTAGTGAGAATCTGAGTTCTTGAAAGAAACTCTTTACATCGACCTTGCATGACATTAACCATATCAATATACATATCCACATTCACATTGATGATCACTTCTATAGCCACTTCCTCGGCCAGTGTTATTAGGGTCACATTCGCATCAAGGAATGGAGCATAACCAATTAGAAGTCTATCCTGATATTTTCATCTCTAGCTCATTATTTTGCACAGTCTCAATTAGACAATATATAAGTTCAGAATACTTCTCAAATCCTTTTTCCATAGTATTTGTGTCTTCAGGACAACATTATTTGTCTAAAAAGTAAATTATGTATTTTAGCATCTCTGCAGCAATGATATTATCTCCACATAATATCGATTTACAAGTTATTCTGAACATAGCTGAGTAATGTCTACTTACAGACTTCAAGTCATGTAATCTTAGATTAATCAGTCATAACGAGGTTTAAGCAATATCACATTCTAGTTATCATATCTTTCTTTTAGATTACTCTAAATAACATTTGAATCTTTTACGGTCAAGTACTCAAACCAAAAATAATTGAATAATATCGATTTGTTAAATTTCATATTTTATAAAGTAATGCATCAATCATCCAGTCAATACAAAAAGGGAAATTGTACCTTCAATTAAGAGGTGGAAGATGAAGTTAGTGGATCAAACTGATGGTGTTCTCTGTTTTCGATCTTATTTTCTCAACGATCATAATAGAGTCACAACAACATCAAAATTATAGTTAAAGTATATGAAGAGAGAAGAAATCGTAGTCACAAATCTTTTTATGTAATCAAAATTTAATTAACCATGATAAAGTATAGAAAAGCAATAAGACATTCGCTGATCATAACGAAAATGTCGATAATAAAATATAGATCTCGGTTTACCAAAACCAAATTAAACCAACGAATTACTAAACCAATAAATCAAAGTAATATATAGAGCGATAAACAACAAAGTATACAATATCAGTTTTAACAAAAATCAACATGCTATAAATCCACATTTGACATGAATCGATAAAGCATAAAATTTACATGTTATGTTATTCAATTGAAAAGATCCCCAAACATACCGTGAAATACGTGATATTAACCATCAAACAATCATAATTTCACCATTATCATCTAAGTCTTTTAGAACAATAATTCTAAGCAATACAATTAATATGTTGCTTAAGTCTATCAAAATAGCGAAGATGATAAATCTAATCTATTAAAACAGGGTGACATTTTGTGTTCAAACAGGAAAAAATGCATATAAAACTATTCATATCATGGATAACTTTTAAACTTTAAATTTTTGTGGATAACTATCCTGTTTCCAAACAGAATAATTTTGTATAATTAAAATTTTTTTTTTTGGAGATAAAAATCTACAAAAAAATTCCGGTGAGTTGCTTAACTTTGATATTTATTTTACAGATTAAAACAATTATCTAAGAAGATTACAATCCTCAGATTATGATTACATGAGAAATCTTTTTTTTTTGTCAAACTGTGAAATCTTCCCGAGCACGTGCTCCTCTGATTTTTTTTCATGCCTCCGTTGAATGCATTGTTATGGAAGCATGAGTCAAAATATTATCCAATTCTATTGTCTCTATCAAATCAGAGTTCATGCACTGAAATCCACACGCATCATTAAACCAATTACTACGATTGAGAATATCTATTCGAATAAAATCTAAACAAGTCTTGATTTTAAAAATACTCCTAGATCTACTCGATTCCAAATTTTGATTGAGAATATATATTCGATTGACAAATTTTGAGATCTAAGATTCATTGTTAGATAAATTATTAGCTATACTCCTAGATCACAAAATCTAAAAATTAATTAATAATGAATTTATATAGATTAGCTTATTAGATATACTCCTAGATCTCCTCCTAGATCTCCTGAAATCCGATTAACATTTTTAACCTCACCTATCGCTATAAAAACGAAGACACGAAAAGTATAATTTTTCTCATCACGATTCAGTGAAAAACTCTTTCTTGAATCTCTAAAAAACAAAATGGTTACATTTACATACCTTAAAGATCTGAAGCCTTACAAAACGAGCTGGCAAATTTAAGTGAAAGTCTTGCATTCGTGGAAACAATACACATCCCAAGCGGGAGAATCATTAGAGCTGATATTCGCAGATGAAAGTGTAAGTTGCTATCAATTTCAATACAATTGTGTAATTGTTGCAAACATTTGATTCTGTTTTTAAAAATATGCTCTTATTTTGCTTTTGTAGGGTATTAAAATTCATGCTTCATGTAAAAAAGCATGGGTTTTACGTCTTGAAAATTAGCTTGCTGTTGGAAAATGGAAAGTTATGGAGAACTTTTCCTTAGCTCCAGCAAATGGCATTTTCCGACTAACTACCCATGTCTACAAAATGAGTTTTGTGAGCACCACTTCAATCACACGATCTTTGTTAAAACCAGATGACTACTTTTTGTCATTGACCAATTTTGATCTGATTACAAGTGGTGATCTCAAAACTCTGTATTTGATCTGATTACAAGTGGTGATCTCAAAACTCAGTATTTGATTGGTAAGTTGATATTAAAACATACTATAATATATATTCCATACGCTTATTGATTCTATCCTAGAGACCGTTTAAAAAAATCAACTAATGCATAACAACAATGCTAAAACAACAACAATCGTCTTTATAAATAAAAACATACTATAGTACTGAGTTTGTATTATGGTTTAGTTGTGATATTCATCTTGAATATGAAGAAAATATGGGTTAGTTATGCTATTCTTCTATCTAGATTTTTACCTTTTTTATAGATGTTAATATATTTTAATCTTTTTACATGCATTTGTAATTTTGCAGATGTTATTGGCCAAGTGGTTGATATGGATGAAATCTCTACAGTTCAAGTGAGTGGTAAAGACAAGAAAAAGATTGAGTTTCGTCTAAGAGATACTGAGTAAGATCTATACTACTTTTATTTGTGTTTATCACGTTTATAATTCAACTACTAAAATATTCCTATTTATTTTTTGGTTTAGGGACAATCGTATCCAATGTTGTCTGTGGGGGAAGTTTGCTGATCAAATTACTACATATTGCCAAGCAGCTAGTGATGAAATGGTTATTTGTTTGCTCAGGTTTGCAAAAATAGGCTTCTACGAGGTTAGAAAACTAGCACCATATTTTTCTGCACTTACTTAGGCGTAAATATATATGAATGTTAATACCTGATTTGGCTTTTATGCAGGAGAAATCCAAATCACCAATGCTTTTGATTCATCATCTCTGCTGATAAACCCTCCCATACATGCAGTGGAAGAGTTTAAGAATAAGTAAGTTATAAAGTTTTTAGCCCTTATATTTGCACACTAACTACATTATTTTGCTTCACAAAATATCAGGTTACCACAAGATGGTCTTGCTCTAACTATCATCGAACCCAATGATGAAAAGCCAGATCTTCAGATCAACAAGGACATGGAAAAGTGGTCTCAACTTCCCAAAAAATCAATAGCAGACTTGTTGAATGCCACTGAGGTTTGTAGATCTAACTATCTATTTTGATTGTTACGTTTTATACAATAATGTACTTATCATTTTGGCAGGTTGAAAGGTGGAAAGTCATGTGTACAATATATGCTATTGATACCGACTTTGGTTGGTATTATTTGGTTGTAACAAGTGTAACAGAAGGGTCCAAAAAGTTACAGGAAAAACCAAAATTACTAAACCGACATTCAAATGTGATGTTTGTAATGATTTTGTCACAGACGCCTCAGCAAGGTATCATAGTCTGAATCATTCGTTTAATATGCACAGTTGAATGATTTTTCTATGTTCTTAATATTTTGTTCTTAACTTTTGTATTTGAAGGTTTAAGTTGCATCTTAAGGTCATGGACGATACTGCAAAAACAAAGTTTATGCTTGTTGACAAACTTGCACAACATATTGTAACACAATCTGCTGCTCAACTCCTTAATGGTTCATTTGATGAGGTATAGTTGCTTATTTTTGTTTAAGTATGTAGTTTATATGGTCATATAATAAAAAAATTATATTATTATTAATTCAGATTGAAAATCCATAAACATTACCTCAACCTATTAAGGATTTGGTTGGAAAGGCGTATCAGTATTCAATTTGTATTGCGAAGGAAAATGTTTTCTATGGATCTGAAACATACAAGTGTTCAAATGCTTTGAATGGTCAGCATCTGATAAAGTTTGAATCTGTTTCTGAAGAAGACAGTCAATTAGACACTATGGCTTCAATTATTTCTGATGACGAGGTAACTTTCCATTGTAACTTAGATTGAAAACAAGAAATATTTGTTAGTTTCCTAATATTTTAACCAGGTCTTTAATTGATACATAGGTTTCGCTAATTGGAACTGTAAGTCAAGGAACCTCTGGATCACTTTCTACCCATTCTGGATCATTTTCAACACCTTCTACTAAGCGCTCATCAGAAGAAAATGGCAATTTACCTGACCTAAATTCAACCTCTAAGAAGCAATGCACCAAGATCATCAAGATGGAGAAGATTACGGATGAGGAGAAAGAGAAAGCGAAGATGGCAGAAAAAGAAGATAGTAATGCATAAAGATGTTTGGATTAGTTTTTTTTCTTTGCTTTATAAGTTTATGATATCCTGGATTCTGAGAGTATTGGCTACATTTGCAATTTTAATGGTTTTCGTTTGTTTCATTTCTTTGAATTTTAGATTTTGCTAAGTTTCCAAGTTTGGTAATATATTTGATTTATTCAGGCATTAAAAGCTTTCAAATGTTTTTAGACGAAATGGAAATTCCTTCAAGTATAGATTAAAAGTTCCTTCAAGAAGTTCCTTCAAGAAGATCAACCTCACACTTATGGTCGCCACTCGCCATTATCAACCTGAAAATTATTAAATACTAGGGATTGATCCCCGCGCTTCGCGCGGACTTATTTTACATTCATGTTTTATAAATTTTTTTATATGCTATTTTTTTAGGAACTAATTTTTTTTTAATTTCGAATTTTAGTTTAATAGTCGGATTATGTTTATAGTTGCATTATGTGTACGTGCATGTGTTTTATTTTTTTCTCATCATTAGTGTTTGTATATAACAACAGTTGTCTCTTAATTATGTTGTTAACTTATGTTGAAATATTGATTTTTATGTGTTTATATATTGTATGTGACTACTGTGTGATTCTAATTACAGTTTTATATTTATTTTTATTTAATACCATTTCAAATATCTCATAAGTTACATATTTAGTTGAACGTATAATATTACATTGTTGTTCTGGGAATCTATAGTTCATACTAAGGCCAATTATAACCTCATCAGCCCGTCTACACATTAACTAAACAAACCACTTACATTTGATGATAAATGATTTAAGTACATGTACATATTTGAGTATTTAAAATTATATCTTTATGTACGTATAGTTTTAGGTTGTTTAGAATCATTTATGTTAATATTCTTAGAAACAACAAACTTATTTTACCAAATGATATAAAACATAGATATTGCCAAATATAATTTTCCTAAGAGGAAGAAACGGCATCGAAGACCATCTTATGACATTTTATCCTAGAGAAAAATTCTTCCAGATTCAGGCCCCGTGAAGATATCTTCTTAGAAGCTTTAATGTTCACTATTAACATAATCATACATATGATTAAATACCAATGAGAACTTACCACCACCCCGAAATTAATGTAAATATGCCAAGTTTAAATATCAGTAAATACAAATGTGTAAATATAACACTCATGACGTTACAATAGGTTTGATAAGCATGTTTTACCCACCGAAGCAAGTGCATTGTGCCATATATATATAAATTGTCGACCAAGTCATAAACGTTCCTATCTAATATCACCAATTACGTTGCATGGTCAAACAATTTAATATTTTTATATAAAAAACTCATTAATTTCACTTGCTAAAAAAGATTAAAAAATATATTTTTTTTATTTTAGTTTTGTGCATAGATATTTGATATTTTTGAACTTTAGTCAATTTTTTCACACTTTTTACTGCCAATTCTTTTGTTATCTTGCACTCGTTGCCTTTTCGACAGTTATTTCTTTTCACTTTCTCTTCACTCACATATAAAAGATTGGAAATTGATTTGATTTTCAACTCATTGTAGAACTATTTTCTCCTTTTCATCTTCCTACACTATGCTTTCTCTTATCAGTTGCATTAACTTTTTGCTGAGTTGACCGTAAAAAATCTTACTGGTGATACACATTTGTCGTGGCGAGGATATTCCCACCTATTGTGATGCACGTCAAACCTGCTTATTAAATATCGATTCTTATCTTTGAAACCGTTTCTATCTACCGGACATCATATATTATTGACACACCTTGCACTCTAACCTTACTATTTTTTTTTTTAAAACAAAAATTCTCTCATGATATATTTTTTCATCTATATTATATTATGATTTTAGCTACACATAATTTTTGATTTTGATTTTCTTAAAATGTGTAACTTGTTGCAAAAAAATGTAACTTAAAAACTCATTAAAAAGTCTAAATTTTTCTTGGAAAATAATTATTCTTATTTTGAGTAAAAACAGTTTAAATTTTGTATTTACTATTACAATTAACTTTTAATTTTTTATTATCCTAAATAATTTGTAACTATTAGAAAAATGCTTTTTGATCCAATTAATATATTTTAACGTGATAATTGTTTTCCATATTTCTTAAAAAGTAATAACTGCTCCATTAACTATATGTTAATATATAATTTTATATTTATCCAATCTCTATTCAATTTTTTTTTATTGTGCTGTATTTTTCTCATTTATTTTTTTGTAAATTGTTTTTGATGAAAAATGATAATTATAAAAAGTGTGTTAATTAATTGAGTCATCAACTTTAGTGTAAGTGTTCTTCTATCTTTTTTTAATGAATAATAATAATTATTACAAAGTGTGAATTAATTGAGTCATTAACTTTAGTTTTAGTTTTCCTTAGTTTTAATTTTCTTTTCTTTTCTTTTTTTGTTGCTGATGTGGACACTCTAGATTGAGAGTAAACTCTCCTATTATATAATAGATTTTAATGTTATTCTCATATAATCATATTAAAGACCAAAGTAGTATAGTCAAATATATTATTGAAAGATAATATCTTTCAACGAAATAAGAAAAGAGATGTGGTTTATAAGATATTATTGGTAGAGTCCAATGAATAAAGGAATGTAATGATTGCCTAAATTCGACATTTGAATCAAATGGTTATAAAATATTGAGGTATGATAGAATAAGCTAAACTAATAATCTGACCTTGAATTTTTCAACACTAGATGGACCAGATAGGCACTAAATAGAGGAAAACAAAACCTTAGCTGGCCAACAAAATTCCTTTCCGGAGCTGGAAAACAAGTTCTCTTCCAATCTGTCATGTCATCCCTCCCAACATATACTATGTCTTGCTTCAAGATACCTAAGTCACTTTAATTTGCAAGAGAATCCAATCCATCCTCACTAGATTTTGGTGGGATGATAGCCCAGAAAAACGCAAAATGTCTTGGGTGGCATGGAAAAAGCCCAGTTTCCCAAATGGGGGAGGTGGACTAGGATTCCGAGAGATTGAAGAGTTTAATGATGCGCTGCTTGCAAAAAAAAGTTGGAGAGTTCTAAAAAACCCAGATTCTCTCCTCTCACGGGTTCTTTTGGGAAAATATGCCCACGATTCTTCTTTTATGGCTTGTAAACCAAGCCTTAGCTCTTCTCACGGATGAAAAGGTGTTCTAGCAGGAAGAGAGGTGTTAAAACAGGGAATGGGTTGGCTGGTGAGAAACAGAACACACATTAATGTGTGGTCCGATCCTTGGATATCCACCTCGGGCCCGCTCACTCCAATGGGGCCTCCAACGCGGGAAAACTCATCTCTCAAAGTTAGTGACATGCTCATTCCTGAATCAAATGATTGGAACCTACCTGCTTTAAGGAAATATTTACCTCTATATGAGGATCAGATTCGTCTTCTCTACCCAATCTCCCTCCGGCCTTTGGACTCGTGGGTATGGTTACCTGAAAAATCATGACTCTATTCAACGAAATCGGGTTACAACTTTACAATGCAGAGCCTCCAGTTACCGCAACTCTAGTGTTTCAATTGGCACAAGAACATTTGGAACCTGCAAACCTCTCCCAAAATTTAAACTTTTTCTCTGGAGAGCAGTTAGCGGAGCTTTACCAGTAGGGGATATCCTAGCTTATCGAGGGGTCTCAACGGCCCTGAATTGTAGAAGATGCGGGGCTCTGGAAACTGTCTCTCATATTCTATTTTCGTGCCCCTTTGCAAGTTACATCTGGGACCGAGCCCCTCTACAACACGCCATGAACTCAATCCCGAAGGCGTTTAAATGGGTAATCGAAGAAGCAAACAAAGCAAAGAATCTCCCGTGCTCAGGTCTGACTACTTCTCCTCTCCTCCCCTGGATTTTTTGGAATCTTTGGACAGCACGGAACAACCTTCTCTTTGAGAACAAGTCCTACTCGGAGGAAGAGGTGTTAACCAAAGCAATTGTAGACGCTAAGAGCTGGCAGGCTGCAACTACGCTTGAAAAGGTCTCTGGTTTGCGAGGTGGCGAGAGACAGAGAGGTAGAGTTACAGGAATCCCCTCCTGCCTCAGCGATGGCGCTTGGAAAGAAGACTCTCTTCAAGGCGGGATAGGCTGGGTAATACTCGCGGAAAATGGAGCAATCCAAAAACAGGGTTCGGAGGGCAAGTCTTTTGTCCCCTCAGCCTTAGTGGCAGAAGCTTTGGCATTGAGAGCTGCACTTTGGGATGCTCTCTCTGCAGGTATCCTCCACTTACAAGCAGGATCGGACTCTGAAGTCCTCATCAAAGCCCTTCTTTCGGGCACGGAGTTGAACGAGATCTCAGGCATTCTTCACGACATTAGAAGCCTTGTCAATCTCTTCTCCTCCCTTTCGTTTTTCTCTATTTCCCGTTCGGAAAATGGTGTAGCTGATAATTTAGCCTAGTTGGCGTTGGCAAAACATTGTATTTCGGCCTCGACGTTTTAGTTGAATGAATCCAATTACGTGACAAAAAAAAAAGACGAATGCTGAAAAAAAGAGAGCCACTAAGAATCTGATCTTGATTTTAACAATCAATCCAAAAGTTAAGTTTGTAATTGTTTGTTAAATCTATAGTTTATATTTTTAATTTTGGCTATGATTTTGGTATTCTCTTTGCCAACTGTTTTTAATGGAAAATCTAAACCAGTTTATATATTCTCAAAAAAATTTAAAGGTATTCAATAATTAAAATTTATTATTGACTATATCGTAATACGACTCTGATTTTCAATATTGAAACTGACGCCCAATCTAAACATCCATTTCAGTACACAAACAGATGATAGACACTCGTTATTCAGAAAACATTTCTTCAAAATCAGATGCAATGAAGAACAAAACATGTACCATTGACCTTAATTTTCAATATACTTATATGAGATCTCACAAAGAAACCTGCTTTTGTGAGTGGACAGTCCCAATATTAAAGGAATGTTTTCATCAATACTATTAAAAGGTAATTTCTTTAAGCTTCTTTTGTGAGTGAAAACTGTGTCAAACAAGAGAAAACCAATCAATGGTAATTTCTTTAAGCTTCTTTTAACTAATACTCATCAATACTATTAAAAGGTACAAACCTTTGCATTATTGAATGATCTTTTTTTGATAAAACTATCTAGTTGCTGCTGACNTTTGAAGAGATTACTAAGTGGAAAAGACAAACTCAGTAAACATTTTCAGAGGAATATGAGGCCTTACAACATGATTTTCTCATTTACTTCTCTTGGTGGAAAGTTGACCGGTCTATTAAAAAAGGGCGTAGACCACAAATGTTTCAGCTTCAAGGACATAACTACCATTTGATTGGAAGTTTAAAGCCAACCAACGGGAATTATGCAAAATTCGTACAACTATATATTGTTGACATAGAAAATAAGGTCCATAACAGAGCAACTGCTTTGAGGTAAACTTGATTGAAAAATAGCCGTTCTCCTATCAGTATTCCTGTCTAATTCGTATTAAAACTTAAGTTTTTGACTATGTTTTTTAAAAAAACTATATTGCAGTAAGTCTAAGAAGACTGTACACCAAGGGAAGAAAGATGGTTTGAAAAACAAGATGATTGAGGCTATCATCCAAATGTTAAATGAAGTCAATCCTTA
Source organism: Eutrema yunnanense (assembly GCA_002933935.1). NCBI lineage: Eukaryota > Viridiplantae > Streptophyta > Magnoliopsida > Brassicales > Brassicaceae > Eutrema > Eutrema yunnanense. The sequence goes on along the minus strand of PKML01057112.1, from coordinate 247,633 downwards.
TGTTGAAAAATTTAGATCATCCAGAGAGAGATTTGATTCTAATCCAGAAGAAACTTTCCATATGAAAATTGTTAGTGATCGTAACACTAATGGAAGAACATATAATAGTCCCACAACATCTGAAGTTGTTGCACTGATTCCTGGAGATTTCAACGCTGACATGGATAAGCGTGATATTGTTCTAGAACAACAATCTGGAAAACTTCAAAGAATTTCCGAAATCCATCCTTCATATTTAGCACTTCAATATCCTCTCATATTTCCATATGGTGAGGATGGATTTAGGCTTGGGATTAAAAAAGGGTCCACAAAAGGTGGGAAAACGTTCAAGAAGGAAAATATATCTATGAGACAATTCTTTCCATACTGTCTTCAGGAAAGAAACAATGAGTCTCATACACTTTTCTTTTCTAGGCGATTATTCCAACAGCATATGGTAGATGCCTATATGATGATAGAATCTAACAGGATATGTTATCTGAGGAAAAATCAGAAGTGTTTACGTTATGATAGTTATGATTCCATTAAAGAGTCAGAGAATGCTGGTATCACTGATATGCATGAACAAGGGCAGCCGTTTATTTTGCCAGCGAATTTCACATGTGGACCCATATACTTTCACATGTAAACATTTTGGATTTTCAGATCTTTTCATCACGTTTACATGCAATCCTAAGTGGCTTGAGATCACTAGATACTAAAGAACAAAAACTTAAAGAGTGAGGATCGACTATATATTATTTGCAGGATGTTTAAGATGAAACTCGATGCTTTGATGAATGATTTAAAGAAGGAAAATCTCTTAGGAGTTACAAGATCGTGTAAGTTTTCATTTCTTCAAGTTTCTATACGTTTTGTTTTTTTAAAAGTTTTTTCAAGATCTTAAAAGTATGCACTGTGACTAACTTTCTTGTTTTTTTTTAAAAAATGTGCAGCAATGATATGCTTGATTTTTATCGTTTTCTAACATATGTTTTGATGTTTCTTTTAAGTCTTTTATCGAGTCAAAGTCCGTTTTTAGAGTCTTTTAGTCCTTTATTCAGTTATCTCAGGTAAAAAAGCGTTTACGGAAGAAATTAGAGTTACGTGGGCAAAAACGCATGGAACGGTACAAAAAGAGCATAATCGATCTATGCAAAGAGTGCATCGATCGATGGAGCATGCCCCGAAGAGCAAAAATTGATCGATGCACAATTGGCATCGATCGATGTAACATCATCAGAAGAACCAGAATCGATAGATGCAAGGAGTGCATCGATCGATGGAGCATGCCCAGAAGAACCAAAATCGATCGATGCACAATTGGCATCGATCGATGCAACACCCTCCGAAGAGACAGAATCGATCGATGCAAGGAGTGCATCGATCGATGGAGTATGCACAGAAGAACCAAAATCGATCGATGCAAGCTGGCGAGAAGGAAAATGAAATTTCTGATTTTCCTGTTTTGCCTCGTAAACTGCCTATTCTGACCTAATTCGCCCAGAACCCTATTTATACTATATTTTCAGCCATTTTTTTTAGGCTATCTCTCTTTTTGACGGCTCTCTATTCTACTCAATTTTTGGTTATTGATTTTGTAAGTAAGGAGAAGAATCTCTGCAACTATTGAGAAGAATTCTAAATCCTTTCGTCTCTTTCATTATTATTATGAGTTTCTCCCTATCTCCTTGCTTGTTCTCCATTGCCATGCCCGAGTAGTCTCATAGTTAGGTTTAGGGTTTCAAGGGGATCCATGAATCATTGAATTATATATAGATATGGATTTATCTTTTGTGGTTTTCGCTTATTGTTATGTTTATTGCTTAGGATTAATTTGACCGTTTAGTCTATGAACTAGGGCTTAATCTATCACACGGAAGTGTCGTAGGTTGCTAGAAAGAACATACGCGAGCGAATCTAGAGATCCATTTGCAGAAACAGCCGGAACATCTGTTTCATCCGTTATTCCTAGCCGTCGTAGCAGCTCCATCATTCCCGACAACCACCAAAAAACAATAATCGATTAAAAATTGAAACAAAACCTAATCTAGGATTGTGAAAACTGGAAGAATTCTAACCTTTTTTGCGATTATGCATGTAGAGAAATCGATCGATGTTCTTCCCATTAACCTCGATTAATTGAGCTATGACGATTTAAAAACCTTGATTGAAAAGTTGATCTGAGCTCCCATCTCTTGAACATGTTTTGTTTTGTTTTTTTTAGGTTAGATTCAGTCCCGTGTCTGCGGAAGACAAACAATTGTTTCTTCTTAGTAAAAGATTTGTTGTATTGGTGTTATAATTTCTTATGGGTCTAAAAATTGAATTGGAAAGTCGTGTTGTACATTTTGATAAATATGTAATAAAATTTGTTGTCTTGGTGTTATAATGTCTGATGGGCGTGAGTTGTACATTTTTGTATATTTAGTTTGATGGGCCTGTTATGTGTTTAGTTAGTATTTTTTTTTAACATCATGCTTAGTTAGTATTATCAACATAAGTTTAGAGCTTATTTTTATAAACTATAAACTCANACTGTGTTGCTAAATTTATGTATTACTCCCTCTGTTCTGAATGAAGTGATGTTTTAGTAGTATGCACACAAATTAAAGAAACAATTAATTTTTGTTTTTTTCTATACTAAAACTTCATTTATTATTCATCTCAACCAATGAACAAATAGTCTATAAAATGTAATTGGTCAAAAATAATTAAAAATCATTTAATTTTGCATTGGTAAGTGAGAACATCACTTAATTGTGAAAAAAAAAACTCTCTAAAACATCAGTTAATTCAGAACGGAGGGAGTATATATTTTCAAGGGTGATCTAATTTTGATTTATATTTTTCGTCTTTAATTTGTTTTAACGGGTTATAAAATATTAAATTACAAATCCGCATATATGCGGGTACTTATCTAGTATATATATATAAATAAACACAAATTATATTAAAAAGTTTGATGAAAAAAAAAAAGACGCACGGATTAGAATCTAGTTATGATTTAAAGTTGCTTGAAGAAATTCAAGGTCTAACTAAACCAAACAGGCATAGTTATAATGTAATTAAATTGATTGTAAAACATGAGTCGATACATGCATGACTACTAAATCATTCTCTTTTAAAGATCGACAATTATAAAGTAATAACTATAAATATTAAAGGATGTGTGTTAAGTTCGTAACTCCGTTCTCCTCCTCATGTAGCTCCGATACACCGGAAACGATGAATCTTTATTAATATCGAAACCATAAATACAATCAACCAAACGATCTCATAGCGATTGATATTCATGCATTTTACATGTTATAGCTTGCATTTTAGTTAACACTTTTAGTCATTTGCATGCATGATCATAGCTTTGTTTAGCATTTTAGTTTGAATTAGAGTATTAGGTGTTTGCATTAAGTCCTATGAGTCTTGCATGCATTTGGAGTGTTTTATAGGTGCTTGGAGTCATTTTGGAGAAATTTAGAGAAATGGAGCAAAAAGGACCATTCCCTAGCGTCTGAAAGAACTGGCAGGACGAAGGATCCCCGATCTGATTCAGATTCCATCGCCTTCATGGAAGTTGTAGCCCAGTGAGTTATATATCTACAGGAGCTAGAATCAAGTCATTCAAACGTGTGGTTTGAGAGATATGGCTGTTTGACTGGAGACGTATCCGCCTGGTCGAGAAACTAGTGTCTTGTACCGGCCAACCACACCGTGGGCCTTCCATCCGGTCTGATCTATCCGGTCCTAGAATAGGAGAGATAACCGGCCCGTTCACAAATTCACGACCGGCCAGAAGCCACACGGTCCAACACAGCAGCATTCACACATCCAAGTTACAGCATCAACCGAAGTGACTCAAAGATCAGGCCAAATGAAGACCTTTCCGTGCCCAGTTTAATCTGAGGTCTTGATGAAAGTCATATACAATCGAGTTGACTTTCGTTTAGTGGTGGTTGCATGTCATTCAGATCATCCGTTCAAGAGATATGACAAATATAGTAAGGACACATCTGACTGGCTTCCAAACGAGTTCTGCACCAAATACGACGTCTGAAAGATCAACCCAGAAAAAAGGTTTCCACTCCGATTCAGGTTCTGCGTTCTTCATAGAAGTTGTAGCCCAGTGAGGTAGCTATCCACAGGAGGTGGTTTGAGTCCATTCAGACATGTATTCCAGGATATATCACGGTTTTACCAACCGGTGCTCTTCTCACCTCGACCCACTTTCAACTGGGTCAATACCAGGTTTATCACGGGTTGACCCGGTCCGCCCAGCTTTTAATAAATTGCAAAAAGACCCAAATTTCATTGTAATTTCATAATAAGTCTTTTTCTTGGATTTTTGGAAGAGACCCTTTTGATTTTAATGCAATCTTGAGTTTAATTATTCTCTAATCTATCTTATCTTTCTTTTATTTCAATCATTTAATCATCTAACCATGGGATTTAACATGTTCTTCATGGAACTTGTTGGGTTCTTGATATACTCATATATTGCATGTTTTAGCATGCATCTCACTTAGAGTTTTGTGTCATTTACATGCATAATCATGGTTTTGTCTTGTATTTAGGTCTCATTTAGAGATTAGGACATATTACATTAGGTCTAGTGAGTTCTTGCATGTTTTGGAGTACTTTCTAGGTGATTTGAGGCAATTTGGGAATATTTGGAGAGTTGGACCAAAGTAGAGTGCAAGGTCCATCCGATATACCGGAAAGATGTGGCTGGACTGAGGCTCTCCGTTATGAATCATCTTGGATGACCTTCATGAAAGCTCTAGAGGAGTGAGTTAGCTAGTCACTGGAATTGGAATCAGGGGATTTGAACCTGTGGTTTGGAAGATATGGCTGTTTTACTGAAGACATGTCCGTCTGGCCGAGGCAGTTTATTCAACACCGATGTGTGACATCGGTATTGAAGCCTCAGGGGAATACACCGATGTCACACATCGGTGTAATACCTCGTTATTGCCTCTCTGAAGTGACCAGGAACAAAAAAAAACCTTAGCACCGAGGTCCAACACCGATGTGTGACCTCGGTGTTGGACATCTCTCACCCGAACCAGCCAAGCTCGTCCAAAGTGTCTCAATTATGTGGCTATACGAGGAGCTTACAATCAGATACAGCTTCAACTTCCTTCATAGAAGTTGTAGATGGATGAATCAGCTTTACCCAGGAGTTTGAATCGGGTTATTTGGACGTATGGATAGGGATATAAGGCGGATTTACTGAAGGTATGTCCGTCTGGCCGAGAGAAGATGACACCGTCTAAAGAACCGGCAAAACGAAGGCCTTCCGATATGAATCAACTCAAACGGTCTTCATAAGAGTTGTAGAGGGACGAGTTAGCTGTCTACAGGAGTTGTAGAAGGCCTTCCGATATGATTCAGGTCATTCGAATGTCAGGTTCAAAAGTTATGACCGATTCACTGAAGACGTATCCAAGTTTCAGCCGGGTCAATACCCGGTTTGTCCCGGGTCCGACCCAACTCAGCAAACACCTTTTTATATTTTAGAGATCTGATTTTTAGATCTATGTCACTTTTTATCCCTTTTTCCATTTTTTCTCTCTCTTTTCTCTCTAGAACAAGACCTTGTCTTTTTAGGGTTCTTGGGATTTTTCCTTTGGATTCTTTTGATTTATGCAAGTTTAAGGTTATATCTTTCATCTTTATCTAATCTTTCACATTCCTATTCCCTAATCATGATTAACATCACCTCTTTCACAAGATTTGGTGTGTTCTTCATGATTAGTGAGTAGTTCTTCTTAAGGCTCATGGATGAGGTGAATTTCGTGGTAGATCTTGATGTATAGGACTTAGTTTACATATTCCCTCTCTTATTTGGTGTTCACAATGCTAGATTAGGCTAGATATAGTTAATCTAGATCTTAGAGAATTTCATGCACACAAGGTGTTCGATGAAATTGCCCAAAGAACCAAATAAGGGATTTTGCTTTCTTAGCCTATGAGAGTAGTTGCCTAAGGAGCATTAGGGCCATAGGAACCTATGTTTATTGCTTGTTAATCATCCTATCACAAACGATGGTTTGTTCTTGATTTTTATGATTAACAAAGTGATTAAGACCATGAGAGTGGCTTAATCTTGCTTAAGTGTTCTAGGCTAAGGGAATAGCTTGTTTGTGTGAAATGACGTCTAGATGAATCATGGAAGGATCCAAAATCAATAACCTCATCCAAGAGCTTGCCTTTATCTTATTGTTAATCACGTTTTTAGTCTTTGCTTACTTGTTCTTGTTTAAATTTGAATCATTTAGGTTGTTTAGAAACCAAAAACCCCTCTTGTTAGCTTAACTTACAAAGTTGTATGCATTCATAGTGATTGAAACTTGTACCCTTGGATTCGATATCTCTTATGCTACTTAGGC
>PKML01057112.1:168009-235530 GCA_002933935.1 Eutrema yunnanense | reverse complement strand
AATCATTTAGGTTGTTTAGAAACCAAAAACCCCTCTTGTTAGCTTAACTTACAAAGTTGTATGCATTCATAGTGATTGAAACTTGTACCCTTGGATTCGATATCTCTTATGCTACTTAGGCATTTTGAGTAATTGATATAACACAAAAACCTTGTATCAATTTGGCGCCGTTGCCAATTGGGTTTAGCTTTCAACATTAGGATTTTACTTCTTTTTGAGATTAAGCCTTTTTCTTATCAATTGTTTAATTACTAATCTCTCTTTCAAGCTCTTTCTTGTAGGTTCATGAACTTTCGTTCTAGAGGCAACATCAACCTTGTTGGGACAAGAGACGACATCCACCTTCTACAACGAGGTCTTAGAGCAAGAAGAGAGAGAGAGAAAGGGTTGTGCACATTGCTAGGCTTGAATTGGCGCCGACTGTGGGGAATAATAGAACACAGACTTTCGGATATCGTTTGATCAAGCTCGGCAATGGTTCCTCCAATCGACACTTCCGTAGTCAGCATCAACGGCTCGGAAAACAATGGTCAAAACCCTCGGGTTGCCGAACTCAATCCAACCGACATCCAATTACCAACTACCGGAGGAGGACTCCCTCCGACCTTACCTATTGGAGGGGATAATCAGACCAATCCCCCTAGGACTCTTCCGCCGCCCCCAGCCACCTCGGCATTTACGGACCCGACCACCTTTATGGAAGCCATGGCAGCACAGTTTGCAGAAATCAACAAAAAGAATGAAGAGCGAATCGCGTCTCTCATAGCATCCCATTTTGAACGCCGAAGCCAGATCGGTACCCTCGATCCAAACCTGATCACTCCCGCCAACGAAAACGCGCTGCGACGGAATCTCTTGCCCGACCTGACCGACGCTCAACTCCCAGGTGCGACCGATCTACCAACTAGGAGATCCGCGGCCGATTCAGAAATCAACATCGCGGACCAAGCCGCTATGAACTTGGAATTCGCCAGGGTCCAGGCCCAGTTACAAGATATGCGGTCCAAAGTCCACCAGGCTACGAGCTCGGCACCAGAAATCGACCGGGTGATTCAGGAGTCACAGAGGACACCATTTACGGACCGAGTCATCAACACTCCAGTCCGGCGATTGGAAAGGGTCAAGATCACGCCATACGCTGGGTTTACCGATCCTAAACACTTCTTGACCTCGTTTGTTATCATGATGAATCGATTTCGGTTCGGCTCAGAGGACGAAAAGGACGCAGCCATGTGCCAACTATTCGTGGAGAACCTATCCAGAGCCGCGCTCGATTGGTTTTCGACGCTCGAACCAAGTTCGGTCAACAGCTACAACGAGCTCACTACCAAATTCCTCAAACGCTTCACCATGTTTATCAAACAGAAAACGAAGAATGCCGAACTCTGGGCCCTCGAACAGAAGCAGGACGAACCCCTACGCAACTTCATGGAGCGTTTCAAAGCGGTCGTATCCCACTGTACGATCGACGACGAAGCTGCGATCGAGGCTCTTTATAAAGTGACCTGGTACGAATCGGACTTTCACAGGGAGATCAAACGCAATAATCCAAAGACATTGGAAGACATTTTACACAGGGCGCATATCTTCATCATGGAGGAGGAGGAAAGATCCGAGAAAGATAGGCGGTACGCACTCACGAAACAACCCGCCGCTAAAGATAAACAATACATTCTTCCAAAGCAACCCATCAATACGGTCCAAACTCAGCAATCCTGGTCCAACACTTGGGTTCGGTCGGACGAACCAAAGGAGCCTGATACTGAAACAGCGCCGTACTGCAATTTCCATAACCGGTTCGGAAATCATTCAACTGAGGAGTGCCGACACCTACAGGAATTCTTGATGATGAAGTACAAAAAGGGAGAAGTTCCAGTCGAAGGAGCCTTCCAACCTTCAAATAAACCTCGCCGTAACCATAACGGAAGGAGACGTAACTTCAAATCGAACAAGGCTACCGAGCAAACTAAAGAGAAAACCAACGACGAACAGCCGAAACGAGATCAGGAAGAAAACGTGGAAGCTCAACAACCTCCACAAGTTCGGAAGCGTGTCAACATGATCATGGGCGCATTGGAAACATGCAACTATTCTGTCCGGGCTCTCAAAACATACATCAAGGAAGCCGTGGCCGCGAAACATACACACCAAACTACACCTTGCGGAATGCCGATCACCTTCTCCGAGGCCGACACAGAAGGACTCCATATGCCGCATAACGATCTGTTGGTCGTCGAAACACTCATCGGTGATGTTGTAGTCGGGCGAATCTTAATCGACACTGGAAGCTCGGTTAACGTGATTTTTAAGGATACGCTGAAGAACATGGACTTTCCCGACAATCAAATCAGACCGAACATCGAGCCACTCACCGGATTCTCAAGCGAGCAAACCATGACAGCCGGAACGGTCAAACTTCCCATGTATACCGGAGGGATATGTCGGATGGTCAAGTTCCTGGTACTGAACAAACCCGTAATCTACAATGTGATACTTGGCACACCATGGATATTCTCGATGAAAGCCGTCGTGTCGACATATCACCAATGCGTCAAGTTCCCAACACCATCCGGAGTTTTCACTCTTAAAGGCAATCAGGTGATGTCTCGAACGTGCTTCATCAACGAATGCAAACTAAGGACCGCACCCCGGACTTACGTCATCAAAAAGAACAAAAATCCGAACGATCCCGACCTGCCACGGCGCGAAACAATCGTCCAAGTCAATATCGATGACTTCAATCCAGAGAGATGCATGGGGATCGGAGCCGAGCTCGACGAAGATATCAAGACGGACTTAATCCGACTCCTCAAAAGAAACGTTTCGACCTTCGCCTGGGCGATTACGGACATGCCCGGAATCGATCCGAAGATAACGAGCCACGAGCTCAATATTGATTCCACCTTCAAGCCAATCAAGCAAAAACGACGCAAGCTCGGACCCGAGAAGGCTCGAGCTGTTAACGACGAGGTCGAGAGATTACTTAGTGCCGGATCGATTACTGAAGTTCGGTATCCAGATTGGTTGGCGAACTCAGTCGTGGTCAAGAAGAAGAATGGAAAATGGAGGATCTGCGTTGACTTTACCGACCTGAACAAAGCCTGCCCAAAGGATAGCTTCCCACTCCCACACATCGACAGACTCGTCGAAGCCACCGCTGGGAACGAACTCCTCTCGTTCATGGACGCCTTCTCAGGCTATAATCAGATACTCATGCATCCAGACGATCGCGAGAAGACCTCCTTCATCACCGACCGTGGTATCTACTGCTACAAGGTCATGCCTTTCGGCCTAAAAAACGCCGGTGCAACTTACCAACGGCTCGTTAATCGGATGTTTGCCAGCCAGCTCAGAAAAACAATGGAAGTCTATATCGACGATATGCTCGTCAAGTCGCTGATCGCCAAGGATCACGCCGGGCATCTCAACACTTGCTTCGACATCCTGAACGAGTACGGCATGAAGCTTAATCCGACCAAATGCACGTTCGGCGTGACCTCGGGAGAGTTCCTCGGGTATATCGTGACTCGAAGAGGAATCGAAGCCAATCCTAAACAGATCTCGGTAATCCTCGACTTACCATCACCAATGACAAAGCGGGAAGTACAAAGGCTCACAGGACGTATTGCTGCCCTCAATCGGTTCATCTCCCGATCTACCGACAAGTGTCTCCCCTTTTACCAACTGTTACGCGGTAATAAAGGTCTCGAGTGGGATGACAAATGCGAAGAAGCATTCAAACAGCTCAAGGAATACTTATCAACCCCACCGGTTCTAGCAAAACCCGAAGATGGCGAGACCCTCTATCTCTACATCGCAATATCGACCTCAGCAGTCAGCGGGGTCCTTGTCCGGGAAGACCGAGGCGAACAAAAACCGATCTTTTATATCAGCAAATCGCTCGATGGTGCTGAAGGACGGTATCCGACGCTCGAAAAATTAGCTCTCGCCGTCGTTATTTCAGCTCGGAAGTTACGCCCCTATTTCCAGTCACACTCGATTACCGTATTAACCAATCAGCCACTCCGGACGATCCAACACAGTCCAAGCCAGTCCGGCCGATTGGCTAAATGGGCCATCGAACTCAGCAAATACGACATCGATTACAAGAGCCGAACGAGCATCAAGTCACAAGTTCTTGCCGACTTCCTCATCGAATTATCTCCGGAATACGTCAACATTGATGTCATAACCACCGAACAATGGATCCTTCACGTCGACGGGTCCTCGTCTCATCGAGGCTCTGGAAAAGGCATTCGCCTCAAATCCCCAACGGGAGAAATCTTGGAGCAATCCTTCCGCCTGGCGTTCAACGCATCGAACAACGAGGCAGAATATGAAGCGTTAATTGCCGGACTGCGTTTGGCCAAAGCCATCGGTGCAACACGCATACACGCCTACTGCGACTCGCAGCTCGTCGCAAGTCAATTTAGCGGGGAGTACGATGCCAAAAACGATCGAATGGACGCGTATCTCAAGCTCGTCAAACAACTCGCAGCAGAATTCGATTCCTTCGAACTAACCAAAATACCACGCGGGGAAAACGCTCCAGCCGACGCACTCGCCGCATTAGCTTCAAGCTCGGACCCTCATCTCAGACGAACAATTCCGGTCGAAAGTATATCAAAACCAAGCATCGAAAGCGCGGAGCAATGTATTATCACAACTCGTAGACGAGACTACGAGGAAAATCCCGCCACCGAACCCATTTTACGCCGACAAAAACGAACTCCGGTTGTCGAATCTGGTGAGGATACCGAGCCCGAACATACTACTGTCGCCAAAGGCAACAGCGACGTGCCACAAGTCGATGAGTCGACCCAATCGGACAACGAAGCGGAAGAACAGACAGACGGCCTTCACGAGCCAATAAACCTCGAATAGCCAGACGAGCAGACTCCTGCCGATTGGACGCTAGAAATAAAAATGTACATCATTGATGGAGACACTCCAGCGGACAGATGGGCCGCTCGACGCCTCAAAATGCGAGCCGCTCGCTACATACTTATCAAAGATGGACTGTTTCGCTGGAGTGCGGCAGGAATACTCCTCAAATGCATCTCAGGCGACGACATCGAGGAAGTAATGAAGAAAATACACGAAGGAGACGGCGGCAATCACTCAGGTGGCCGATCTCTAGCCCTGAAAATCAAACGAGCAAGCTATTACTGTCCGAGTATGCAAGCAGACTGCGAAAAATTCGTCGCAAAGTGCGACAAATGTCAAAGACATGGCCCGATGATACATCTTCCGACCGAACTGTTAACCACTTCGACAGCTCCGTATCCATTCATGCGTTGGGGAATGGACATTATCGGTCCTTTCAGACGATCCACCACGCAGAAAAAGTTCATCCTCGTCATGACAGATTACTTTACCAAATGGGTAGAAGCCGAGGCATACCCCATTATCCTTGCTTCTGACGTTCAGAAGTTCATCTGGAAATTTATCATCTGCCGACATGGAGTCCCATACGAGATTATCACCGACAACGGTCCCCAGTTTATATCAACGCTATTCAACGATTTCTGCGCCAAGTGAAAAATTCGGCTAAGTTTCTCTACACCGAGATACCCACCGAGCAACGGCCAAGCCGAAGCAACAAACAAGACAATCATAGCAGGCCTCAAAAAACGATTGGATACTCACAAAGGAACATGGTCTGATAAACTCGACGGAGTCTTATGGTCATATCGCACGACCCCAAGGTCGTCAACGGGACAATCCCCTTTCTACATGGCCTACGGCGTGGAAGCCCTGTGCCCCGCCGAACTCACCATCCCGACTATCTGTCGAACGATGCTCGTGCAAAACCCCGATCTTAACGATGAGATCATGCTCGACAACCTCGACAATCTCGAAGAACAACGCGATCAAGCCTTCCTTCGGATTCAGAAATATCAGAACTTAGCAGCACGATACTACAACAAAAATGTCCGCGGACGACATTTCACCGACGGCGACCTTGTGCTGAGAAAAGTCTTCGAAGGCACCGAGGAAAAGAATGCCGGCAAGCTCGGCACAAACTGGGAAGGACCTTATCAGGTCATGAGGGTAGTCAAACCAGGCGTCTACGAGCTCATGAAGTTAGACGGAACCCCAATTCCCCGTTCATGGAATTCAATGAACCTCAAGCGGTACTACATCTAGGCCAACTCTCAAGCGCCAAAAAAAAAAAAAAAAAAAAAAAAAAGATCGCCGAGCTACTACACATGGGCTCGATTCCAATATGTAATATGAACTACGAATGGCTTGATCCTTCTTTCGAAGGTACGTAGGCAGCCTTCACAGGCGCAGCTGTTACATTAATAAAATTTTATTATGCAAAGGTATTTCAACCGAACTTCAACAGTTCGAATTTTCAAGTCAAACTTTACGTTTGCCGAACTTCAACAGTTTGAATTTTCAAGTCAAACTTTACGTTTGCCGAACTTCAACAGTTCAAATTTTCAAGTCAAACTTTACGTTTGCCGAACTTCAACAGTTCGAATTTTCAAGTCAAACTTTACGTTTGCCGAACTTCAACAGTTCGAATTTTCAAGTCAAACTTATATTTGCCGAACTCCAACAGTTCGAATTTTCAAGTCAAACTTACGTTTGCCGAACTTCAACAGTTCGAATTTTCAAGTCAAACTTATGTTTGCCGAACTCCAACAGTTCGAATTTTCAAGTCAAACTTATGTTTGCCGAACTCCAACAGTTCGAATTTTCAAGTCAAACTTATGTTTGCAGAACTCCAACAGTTCGAATTTTCAAGTCAAACTTACGTTTGCCGAACTCCAACAGTTCGAATTTTCAAATCAAACTTTACGTTTGCCGAACTCCAACAGTTCGTAGTTTCAACCACAACGGTTTCCGTGTCGACGTCCTGGCCAGACGATCGAATAAATCGAGCTTAGCTCGCATGCATCCTCATGGTGCAATGGATAACACACTTTCCACATTTAAAGCCGAGATCAGTCTCGCACTAACTTCTCAGATTATCCAAGCCAAATAAGCCGAGTCCGTCTCGCACACTCGGATTCAATGTGAGAAAAACCTAGAGCATATTAAGACGAGCTGTTCACGTACTCTTAAATTAAACTCTAAGGTCAAGCCGAACGTCCCTCCTCGCAAATTTAAGCCGATTTCTCAACAGTCGCAAAAATGGTAAGCCGATTCCTCAACAATCGCAAAAACAAGTAAGCCGATTTCTCAACAATCGCAAAAACAGTAAGCCAATCAACGATATGGATTGCCGACCTCGAACAGGTTCAGTCAAACTCATCCTCTTCACCCGGCTAAGACCGTACTGTTTACGGCACCATTATGTACGACGAGTTTGAGAAGTTCGTATAAAAGTACGACTTTGGATATAGCAAGACACGATTTAGAAAACGACTAAGTATAAAATGCAAATCCGCAACCGAAATTCATTCAAAAGCCCCTCGGGCAAAACAACAAAATGGATACCGGACTTTAAAAACTCTCCGGTCCAAGAGGTCGAGTTATAAGCCCCATCGGGCAAAAGAAAACAGAAATTACAAAAGGACAAAAAGGAGGGCGACCTAAACACCTTGCCTCCGCATCGCATCAGCTTGCTCCGCCGACATCGAAGCTCGGTTAGATCCGAACTCATCGAGACCTGGCGGTACTTCATTACCCGGTGAAGGCGAGATCCCCTGATGCACTGGATCGGTAAAAGGCGAGACGACTAGGTCCGCATCTTCCAGTTCGCAGAGGTCAATCGCCGCATACTCTGCCGACTTCTCAGCCTTAAGCTTCTCCAGCTTCTCGACGCGAGATGGCGGAACGATGATACCGTGCTTTGTCCTTAGGCTCTCACAAAAACCGAGGATCCCGTGGATTTGGTTGACAGCGAGGAACGGCTTCTTCGCCGGATCGACCGCCGCTAGATGATCCTTGACCTTTTGGAGTCGGATTTGGCACTTCTCAGTAACCGCCTTCCTCTTCGAGATCTGCCGGGTGCGGCCGGCCCTCAAACGCGAAGTTTCTGCGAACAGCTTCACCGATAGCGCGTCTTTTTCCAACTCCAACTCAGCGTTGGATCTTTTCAGTACGGCGATTTCTCGGGTCAGCTCGGCCACCGCGCGATCGCCCGCTTCCACTCTGTCCTCAGAAACGCGGAGCTCTTTGCGGAGTTCCACAACTTGAACCCTCGCTTCAAGAGCCTGACGACGGGAGGCTCCGAGCTCACGGTCATAAGACCCAACGATCTCATTCGTCTGGGCAACCATCTGTCAAAATAACGAACTTTAGAAATAAGAAAGATAAGGAACGACGAACTCAAAGATAAAAAGGTAGGGGGGTTTACCTCGGCAGTGGTCTGGGCCAGTTTCTTATAAGCCTCAGATTTGTGAAGGCAAGCGATCGGCGGAAGGAAGTCCTGACCGAAACTCAAGCGCCGATACGATTCGGCGTAATCCCACGCGTCATCCGCAGGATCTGACGCACGATGCCTTTTAGGTACAGGAGAGTCGTCTGACAGGACGACCGTGTCATCCTCGACCCGTAGGGGCTCGGTATCCTCCCCACCCACTTCAGAGCGCTCGGTACCAACCCCAGCGGTCGGCCCGGCTGCCTGCCCGGTCTTCTTATTGGCCTTCTTTCTCTTCTTTTTTTTAGCCGGAAGAGGAGCATGTTCTTCGGCAGAAACCCGCTCCCCAGCAGGAACACTTCCTTCAGCGATCTCTTCGTCACAAGCCGGACCTTCAGGATTCGCTTGTTCGACTACGGAGGGAATGGCCGTATCCACTTCATCGCCATCCATCTCAGCAGAAAGATCGGGGATATCGTCGAACTTCATTTTTCGGCGGCGAGAGGGATTTGCTGTGGAAAAAAGAAACGATACCGATAAGTAAAAAAAAAAAAGAGATTGCCGAATTAAAAGGAACCGAGACCGACCTCTAAGGGCTCTTTTAGCCTTCAAATCAAGTTTCTCTTGGTAAGCTTCTGGCCACCGAGCTTTCCCAGCTGCACTTAATTGCTTCGCGTGGACAAAAGTAAACCCCGGCGTAGTGATAAGAAAGCCCGGTATATGACGATCTGAAAGCAAAAAGAAAAAATATAACTTAGGCAAAACAAAGCTACAAGCAAGGAACAAGAAACTAATAACTACCAATAGGAGTCCTCCATTGAGTTCGGTAACTCCCGCCTGGATACTCAACAGAAGATTCGTCGATCTTCACATAAAAGTACCGAGCATTCCAGTTATTTACTTTGCTCGGCTTGTTTCCAGTAACAAGATCACATTCCGGCTTCGCATTAGCCGATAAATACCAAGGTTTCGCCTTCGACAGATTTACCCGAAACAACCTCTCAAAAATCTTGGCTGTAATGGGAATACCGCATTCCTCCCCGAGAGAAAGGAGACCCATAAGGTTTATTACCGTGGCCGGCATTAACTGGGAGATCGCAATATGTCGTCTCTTACAGTATTTATAGAAGAGCTCGGGAATGGGAAACTGAAGACCACAGCTTCTGAAGTATTCCTCATAAACACATATATAGCCAGGAGGAGCGTCCCACGGACGATCGGCAGCTTTCGGGACCTTGAATAGCAGATCGTCTGGAGCGCCACACCTCTCCAAGGTAACTTGGATGGTCTCTACAGTCGATCGAGACGATCCGATATTCACCGGTTTCTCAACCACCCGCCTGGTAGCCAACACGGGACCATCGCCCCCTGCATCCAGACATGCCGCATCCTCGCTTTCTGCGAGCCGAGCTGCAAAGTCAGCATCTGCCTGGACTTGATCATACGGCCCGACAGTCTCCTCTTCAAACCGATCTTCATCAACGAGATGAGGAACCTCAACAGTAAACCTCGGGTTACTCGGTCCGGCTTCAGTACGTTGAGAATTATGACCAATCGATTCTTGCCGGACACCATCCGAACTCGGATTAGGACTATCAACCAACGGTTCAAGATCCGGGGATCTCGGCGGTGGAGTTCGGTTGTCAACAGCAGGAGAAGAAGCCCTCGAATCCATATCGATCGAAAGGAAGAAATTTGCGAAGAACACAATGAAGAACTTGAAAATTCTCGAGCAAATCGGAGAAATCACGGCGGAGGAGGCGATCGGAGAACGGAAAATAAATAAATTCTAGAGAGAAGGGAGAGCGCTAGAGAGAGAAAGAGGAATACCTTTTTGAAGAAAAGAAACAGAAGTGAAAAATAGAAGGAGGTTCGAGGGATATTTATAGGAAAAAAGGTAATGATGACAGTTCCTCGAAATACGCGACCGAAGAAGATGAATCGACACGCGACTCTTCGAATTCCACGACCGAAGAAGACGAATCGACACGCGACTCTTCGAATTCCACGACTAAAGAAGACAAAACGACGCCCCCTTCCCGAGAAAAACCCACCGAACTCGAACGTTCAGGATCCACGAATCAAAAGCTCCGAACTTAATAACAAGTGCGAATCGGCTCACCGAACTTAAAAGTTCATAAAATCGACTCAACCGTGGGAGTCCCGATCTTTAAAAGAATTCGCCGAACTCAAAATGGAATCTGATCAGATCGTACCGATCTCAGTCCTTACCGAGTTAAAGAATACTCCTTAGGAATTCACCGAACTCATAAATTCCCTCGCCGAACTGAGGGGGGGACCAATTGTTAGAGGGGGGATTAGCACCCCCTGGTTTAACTCGGTTCGAACCGAGATCAGTTCAATCTAGACTGGTTTACGATGGTTCGGATCAAGGATAAATCAGCCCGAAAACATTGGGCCGAACATGGAATCTCGCTAGAAGCCCATCTCGGCAACCGATCTAGGCCCGACATGAGCCCAGTCCGTTACAACAGATTAAAACCGGAATATTTCCCGCCGAACTCGGAAAAGAAAATATTCCCTTCGATTGAATCTTTGAGATATCAGGAAGATATCCTTATCTCGGAGAGAAAACCGGAAGATCTCCTTTTTCTAACCGAACAGGGAAAAGGAAATCTTCTCTTTAAAGAACCGCCTCAAGATCTTATAAATAGGGGAGAAGGCTCATTCATCCAGGCATCCACAACTTCCGCAGAGACCAGAGAATACGAGAGAGCATATTTACCGATCTCAAGTTCTCCATCTTCGCAATCTTACTAAACTCTGTTGTAACGCCGATTCTTGATCAATAAACGAGATTCCGATTAAAGTACTGTTTTACCCCTTTTGTGTGATTTACGGATCAACAATAATGACCACGTTGCTAATGCTCCACATCAAAGAGCAAATGGTGGTAATGGAAACCACCACCTACCCGCCCGTAATGGTCATAACATTGTTGGAGCGGGTGATGCGGCCAATGCTCATGTCAACCGCCAAGGGATTCAAGCGCCACCGCTTGAGTCCAATGACTTTGAGGTCAAAGCAAGCTTCATCAACATGGTGCAAAGCAACAAGTTCCATGGCTTGGCGGTAGAAGATCCTCTTGATCATTTGGATCACTTTGACCGGATTTGTGGTTTGATAAAGATCAATGAAGTCTCGGAGGATAGCTTCAAGCTAAGGTTGTTCCCATTCTCTCTTGGAGACAAAGCAAAGCAATGGGAAAAGAACCTACTCCAAGGTTCCATCACTTCTTGGAACCATTGCAAAACCGCCTTCCTTGCCAAGTTCTTCTCCCACTCAAGGACGACCAAGCTAAGAAATGAGATATCAAGCTTCACTCAAAGAGGAAATGAGAGCTTCAATGAAGCATGGGAACGGTTTAGGGGATATACAATGCAATGCCCTCATCATGGATTCACGGATGCTTCCCTCTTAAGCACTCTATACCGTGGAGCATTGCCCAAGATCCGTATGTTGCTTGATACCGCCTCTAATGGAAACTTCTTGGGCAACAACGTGAATGAAGCAATGGAGTTGGTTGAAAACCTTGCTTTGAGTGATGTAACTTATGGTGATGACTATGACCGGTCTACAAGAACCACAAGTGATTTTGAGGAGAAACAACGAACTAAAGCCATGATGGCTCTCAATGAGAAGTTAGATAAGCAAGCCACCATGATTGACAAGCTTCTCAATGTTCCAAAAGACCGGTTCACTTTGTTAGTGACTTTGAGGGAAATCAAAGATCCTATGAGGAAATGGTGAATTTGAGCAACAAAGAAGAAGTGCATTATGTTGGGAACAATGGTGGCTACCAAAGGGGTTTCAACAACAACTATGGCAACCAAGGTGGTTCTCAACAAAGCTTTGTCCAACAAACTCAAGGCAACAACTCCATGCCTCAAGACCTTGAAGTGAAAAATATTCTTCAACAACTTCTTCAAGGTCAAGCAAATGGAGCATTGGATATAAGCAAGAAGATGGAGGAAATCAATACCAAAATAGCTTGCTCATACAATGACCTCCACAATAAGCTTGAGGCATTGAGTTCAAAAGTGCAAGAAATGGAGACAAAGGGAGCCAATGGAAACAAAGTGCAACAAAGTTCTTCAAATGGGAAAGCAATACAAGCCACCAAGGAGTATTGCAATGCCATCTTCTCAAAGGAGCCACGTCTCATTCATGATCATGAAGCCGCCACTAAGGAGATCAAGCTTCTACTCTATGGATCACAAGCCGTTGCACCTCCCCCTAGAGAAGCTCCCTTGAAGCTCAATGAAGACATTGAGGAACAAGGTGGGGGAGTGACCCTTGAGAAAGATGAAGACGTGACCACGGTCCAAGAACCAAAGTGTTGAGTTTAGGGCGACAAGGATAGGTTTGTGATATGCTCAAATTAATACCCTAACAGTACTAAAGCAGTAGTTGTAATATAGTTAGGGGTCGAACACAAGGACTCACAGAAATCACTCAATAAATTGTATAGTATCAAGCTAAGCTAAGCAGTTCAGGTTTAACAGAAAGCAGAAAGTAATAAACGAGTTGTATTCGATGGGAAAAAGATAGGTTCAGGGATATTTCTAAGGAAATCAATGAATGCACAATAAACTAACAAATCAGGGTTCAGGTTACGCACGGTTCTCGAACTCAAATCACTAAAGTATAATCAACCAACTGTCGTTGCGAAGACTATCTAAATCTAAACTTCAGAATCCCAAATTTTCTTGCAAATCCCTAAGAATAAATCAGCCTTAATTTCAAGTTTGATATGTTCACAAATCAATTAAACCAAATCTCTTTGCGAATAATCAATTTGCTCACCCTAAGTTCTATCAGGTAATTAATCGCACTGTCGTGCCTAATCAATTATCCTAAGATCTAAGTTCTTGGTGATCAATCTAGAATTAGCTTTGAGAACAACCTAAGGTGAAGAACTAATTCAGATTATGAACCCTAAATAACTAATCAACCTAGCATTCAAAGAAATCCCTTATGAGAATCCCCAAACCTAACAAGAGATCTACTCAGATATGGAAATTGAATCAATAGACATGTTTGAATAAATACTCAATAGAAAATAAGAAAGAGTAACAAGATGTTTGAGATCTGATCTCGGACGAAGGGAAATTCAGACTTGTCTCTCTCACCAAATTCTCTCTTAAACTAAAGCAAAATAAAGCATACCTACACAGGTGGCTGTAAAATCCTATATATAACATAAAACACGAATTGGGGTCTTCTTGTAATTATTAAAGACTTCTAGGCACTTTTGCAATTCTTCAAGTCTTTGAAAACTCGCGGGTCGGTCTTGCTGCGATGAGTATCGATCGATACCAGGGGGTATCGATCGACGCTTGTCATGAAATCAGGTACTCAGCAACACGACTTCAGCTTTTGCTCCAAACTGCCCCGGAAAGCTCCAATAATTCCAATAATGCTCCAAACGTGCTAAGACTTGTAAAAGACTCCAAAATACTATAAAGACTCTATAAAAAGGACTTATATCATGGCTTAAATAATGTAAAAACCATGATATATCAACTCCCCCAGACTTAGCCTTTGCTTGCCCTCAAGCAAATAGAAGACCAAACCAGAGAAAGAGGTTTGAAAACGCGGAGACTCACCTGTTCATGAACCATCGAAATGACCCTCTTTCCAAGTACCCAAATGTCACCAAATCAGCTTTTGATCTAACCACCATGTATTTCTCCGTAGACATTCACAACTTTCCCAGACTCCACACATTATCCCACAGCTTTGTTTAAGTAATACCCTCATCGCCAGTTTCATCGCTGCAGCCAATGTTCAAGAACATTCTAGACTCTTTACCAGACAATATCGTGACAAGGAACCACCCTTTTTCACACTTTTTGTTTTATTTCTCTCCCCCAGACTTATTTCTAATTATGTTCCTTTTTTTTCTTTTCAGCTTTGCATATACACATCAAGGTATGAGACGCAAGTATTGATGGTGTTTGCCACCAAATCCCCGGTTCTTCCCTCTCTATGTATCAAAGGATGTAGGCGAATAATGGCATCATAGGAAAATCTTAGCCTCGCTTCCAATCCTTTGTGTGATCATCCCCTCTTAAGTAGAATAATGGGATCGCTGGAAATTTTCCTAACCCTCTACTCAGAAGAAAATCATTTCATCTTTTATGCACTTATCAACTTGTAACAGGGAGAGAAATACCATTTATTTTAAACACATGGGTTCCTTTGTCAGATATGAATGATGAATCAAGCTCTACGAACACTAACCATATCGATGAAGTGAAAAAGTTGGCTCAGGTTTCAGAAGAACTCTGCTGGAAACATGGATGTTTTCTAGTCAACTGGTCAGTCTTTGGATTTTTCATTAGTCGATCTAGAACTGATCCTGTAACACTGTGCACTCAAAAACAAAATCAAATCAATAGGTTCAAGCACAGGATCATTATCTCCAACAAGTTTTGACTCAATAAAACAATTTTGACTCGATAAAACAACTGACTCTAAGAAAAACAAACACAATGTCAGCAGACACCTCCCCCAGACTTGAACAACACTGTCCCCAGTGTTATCTAGCCTAGAGTAGGTAAAAGAAGACAAAAGGATAGAAGAAACGAAGAGAAACAAGAAGTTACCTTGCTGGAACATCGAGTGTTGATCGACACACAGCCTGGTATCGATCGATACCAGGCTTAAATCGACTTGACGAACCAATCAATCGCGATCTGTGTCGATCGATACCAATGGGGTATCGATCGACGCTTAGGCGATTTCGAGTCTGCTCTTTGTTTATCCTGACACAAACACAAAACGAACGAAAATAAAAGGAAAAACGACTCAAGGACAGACTCACCAGTGGGTTGCCTCCCACCAAGCGCTCGTTTAACGTCAATAGCTTGGCTGTTGGTACATCATCCAAAGGCATTATCTGCCCTGTTGGAATATCGGCTTTCGCCCAATAGTGTTTCACCCTCTGTCCATTGGCAGTGAACTCATCTCCTGTTGGGCTAATCAGCACGATAGCTCCATGTGGTCTGACCTCCTTGATGGTGAAGGGACCTGACCAACGAGAACGTAGTTTACCAGGAAACAATTGCAAACGAGAGTTATACAGAAGTACATGGTCATTTGGCTCGAAGTGTCTGGAGATGATCTTCTTATCATGATAAGCCTTTGTTCTCTCCTTGTACAGCTTTGAGTTCTCGTAGGCGTGGTGCCTAATCTCATCCAGCTCGTTCAGCTGAATCAACCTCCTTTCTACAGCAGGCTTGATGTCAAAGTTCAGCAACTTCGTCGCCCATGCTGCCTTGTGCTCAATCTCCACTGGAAGGTGACATGCTTTCCCATACAGCATGTGAAATGGTGTAGTACCCAGCGGTGTCTTGAAAGCAGTCCTGTAAGCCCATAGTGCATCATCCAACTTTGTAAACCAATCCTTCCTTGAAGCACCCACTGTCTTTTCCAGAATCTCCTTGATTTGCCTGTTGGAGACCTCGACTTGCCCACTGGTTTGAGGGTGATATGGAGTAGCTACTCGATGGTTTACACCATACTTCTTTAGCAGCCTCTCAAAAATCATGTTGATAAAGTGAGAGCCACCATCACTTATCACAATTCGAGGCACTCCAAAGCGAGGAAAAATGATGGTCTTAAACAGCTTAAGAACCACTGCAGAGTCATTTTTCTCACTAGATATCGCTTCCACCCATTTGGACACATAGTCCACAGCAACCAGGATGTATCTTTTCTTTTGTGACGGTGGAAAAGGACCCATAAAGTCGATGCCCCAGCAATCAAAAACTTCAACCTCAAGGATGAAATTTTGTGGCATCTCATGTCTCTTACTGATCTTCCCTCTCCTCTGACAAGCATCACACTGTGAAACGAAGGTGTGAGCATCCTTAAACATGGTAGGCCACCAGAAGCCTGCTTGTAGAACCTTGGATACCGTCTTGAAAGTAGCAAAGTGACGAGCATACTCAGACCCATGGCAATGAAAAAGAATAGATGGTATCTCAGACTCTGCAACGCATCTTCTGTAGATACCATCTGAGCAATGCTTGTATAGGTAAGGCTCATCCCAGAAGAATCTCCTTATATCGCGCATAAACTTCTTCCTTGCATATTTTGTGGGATACTTTGGCTCAGTCTCTATAGCAAGGTAGTTGGCGATGTCTGCGTACCATGGACGTGCATCACTAGAGTCAGCAGCTAGATAGACATCATAGTAGTTCAAGTGCTCTACGGACAAAACAGGTTCAGGTCGCGACGGGTATGGATCGATACTAGGTGAGTATCGATCGATACCGAAAGTCTGCACTCGTGAAAATTGCAGATTTTCGGGATAAAGGTCTTGAAGGTAAGTTTTAATGAGGTAAACACCTTCCTCTGGCAAATAATCATCAATAGGGACGACCTCATCGACCTTTAGTCGCGATAAGTGGTCAGCAACGCCATTCTCAACTCCTTTCTTGTCCTTGATCTCGATGTCGAAACCTTGGAGCAAAAGAGCCCATCGGCATAGACGAGGCTTGAGGTCCTTGTTCTTCATCAGGTATTTGAGAGCAGCATGGTCTGTGTGAACAATGACCTTGCTCCCAATCATGTAGGACCGAAATTTCTCAAAAGAGAAAACCACTGCCAGCAACTCCTTCTCAGTGGTGCTGTAATTTCGCTGAGCATCATCCAACGTCCTGCTGGCATAATAGATAGCATGGAGTTTCTTGTCTTTTCTCTGACCCAACACAACTCCAACAACAAAGTCACTGGCATCACACATAACCTCAAAAGGCAAGCTCCAATCAGGTGGTTGGACTACAAGAGCACTCACCAATGCCTTTTTGATTTCCTCGAATGCTACAAGGCAATCAGATGTGAAATCAAACTTGACTTCCTTACATAACAGGGTTGTGAGTGGACGTGCGAGCTTAGAGAAATCTTTGATGAACATCCTGTAAAACCCATCATGACCAAGGAAGCTTCGTATCTCAGGAACAGATCGTGGAGGTTGCAAGCTCGTCATGACCTGAATCTTAGCCTTGTCGACTTTGATTCCTGCCTTAGAAACCTTGTGCCCAAGAACAATGCCATCTTGTGCCATGAAGTGGCATTTCTCCCAATTAAGAACCAAGTGCTTCTCCTCGCATCGCAAAAGCACTTTGCACAAGTTATCCAGACAGTCCTTGAATGACGATCCATACACAGAAAAATCATCCATGAAGACCTCCATAAACTCCTCAGTCATATCTGTGAAAATCGACATCATGCATCGTTGAAAGGTCGCTGGAGCGTTGCATAATCCAAATGGCATTCTTCTGTAGGCGAATGTGCCATAGGGACATGTAAAGGTCGTCTTTCCCTGGTCCTCTGGATGTATAGGAATCTGGAAAAAGCCTGAGTACCCATCGAGAAAGCAGTAGTATGGGTGACTCGCTAACCTCTCCAGCATCTGGTCAATGAATGGCAATGGGAAGTGATCCTTCCGTGTAGCCGCATTAAGTTTCTTGTATTCAATGCACATCCTGTGACCAGTTATTGTCCTTGTAGGGATCAGCTCGTCCTTCTCGTTCTTCACCACAGTTATGCCTCCTTTCTTAGGCACAACGTGAACTGGACTAACCCAAGAACTATTTGAGATGGCATAGATAATCCCTGCTTCCAACAGTTTCATCACTTCCTTCCTGACCACTTCCTTCAGGTTCGGATTCAGCCTCCTTTGACACTCAATCGAAGACTTTGACTCGTCCTCCAGGTGAATCTGGTGCATGCACAAGTCTGGTGCTATACCTGAAATGTCAGCAAGAGAATAGCCAAGAGCTTTGCGATACTTGCGCAGCTTGCTCAGCAGTAAAGCAATCTCTGTGGTATTCAAGGAAGCATTAACGATTACTGGGTATGTGGAATTAGGACCAAGAAAACTATACCTCAGATTCGCTGGAAGTGGCTTTAGTTCCACCTTAGGAGCATTCTCTGTACTCCAATCTCCAAGCCTAGCAGCTTGCTTAGAACCATCGACCAATTCTCCTTCTGCCCGTAGGGTATCGATCGATACCAGGTACGAAGAGTTCCCATAATTGCGAGTGAAATCGCTGCTCTGAAGTGGTTTCTGGGTAAATTGCTTCGCTCCGAAACAAGATTGGTTCCCCTCTAACTTGTACCCACCTTGCTGATTGTTGTTGAAGTTCCTGTTGTTGTACCCAAATCGCTGACCCTGAAAACCAGAACCAACAACGTAGTTAACATCCTCTTCTTCTTCTTCCACATTAGCGACTTCATCAGCAAAATGCACAGATTTCTTTGATTTCCCGATCAGGAAATCCAGTTTGGCCTGCACGTCAGCAATCTACGACCCATCAACTCCTCCAGCTTGCTTTTTCCTCTCGAAATCAGCATTCTTGGTGCTATTACTAGACGCCAAGTTCTCGATCAGCACAACTGCATCATCTGGATACCTGGTGAAGAAGTTGCCATTACTTGCAGCATCCATACCCATCTGGTATCTCCAATCAACCCCTCTGTAGAAAGTGCCCAGCAGCTGCACCTGAGTGAACCCATGGTGCGGACAGTCTCTCTGATAAGACTTGAAACGAATCCATGAAGCTTTGAATGCCTCTGTCGGACCCTGAGCGAACTGAGAAATCTTGTTCCTGAGCTCCTCGGATCTTGCATCATCATAGAAATTTATCAGGAATGCATTCTTCGTCTCATCCCATGTAGTAAGTGAATCAGGATCTAGCTGCTTCAGCCAATAAGCAGCATCCCCACCAAGAGAGTACGGGAAGAGTTTGCAGAAAAGGAACTCATTGGGCACTCCATTGTACTTCATGCCAGTGACCAAGTCCTCGAACCTTTCGATGTGATCCATGGGATGCTCATGAGGTAGGCCATGGAATGGGTTCAGACTTACGAGAGCGTAATACGCAGGCTTCAGCTCAAAGTCATTCCTCTGAAAAGTCGGGATGCGAATCGCAGCTCGATTGGCATAGAACTGATCAGGCATGTTCTGCTCACCAAGTGTTCTAGCGCGATCACCTGCAGCATTCCCAATGTTGGCGCGCCCAACTGGTGCGACAATCTCAACAACAGCAGCAGGGGCAACGACGTTTCCATCTTCATCAAGTCGCTGCCCTCCTTCATTGCACACGTGACCCTGATGGTCTCTCTGAATCCCAGCTTCATCAGCTCTTAAAACCACTGGGTTATTCATCCCTGATGTTTGCTTGGTCTTTCTGTTTGTGCGTTCTAAACGTGCTAGCTTCTCTAACGATAGATTGACTAGCGGAGTGCTCTTGTTTCTTCTGGTTTCACGATTAGGCATGCACCTGAAACACAAAGATCAGGAACGTAAGTAACCAAAGACACGATGAGTATCGACCGATACAGGATGGTATCGATCGATATCAACAAAGAAAATCGCCTCGGTATCGACCGAAACTAGGTAGTATCGATCGATACAGACGGGCTTAGTCGAAACTCGACAGCTAAAATTTAATGGTGAAATTGAGTCCCCGGCAACGGCGCCAAATTTGTTATGCTCAAATTAATACCCAAACAGTACTAAAGCAGTAGTTGTAATATAGTTAGGGGTCGAACACAAGGACTCACAGAAATCACTCAATAAATTGTATAGTATCAAGCTAAGCTAAGCAGTTCAGGTTTAACAGAAAGCATAAAGTAATAAACGAGTTGTATTCGATGGGAAAAAGATAGATTCAGGGATATTTCTCAAGAAATCAATGAATGCACAATAAACTAACAAATCAGGGTTCAGGTTACGCACGGTTCTCGAACTCAAATCACTAAAGTATAATCAACCAACTGTCGTTGCGAAGACTATCTAAATCTAAACTTCAGAATCCCAAATTTCCTTGCAAATCCCTAAGAATAAATCAGCATTAATTTCAAGTTTGATATGTTCACAAATCAATTAAACCAAATTTCTTTGCGAATAATCAATTTGCTCACCCTAAGTTCTATCAGGTAATTAATCGCACTATCGTGCCTAATCAATTATCCTAAGATCTAAGTTCCAGGTGATCAATCTAGAATTAGCTTTGAGAACAACCTAAGGTGAAGAACTAATTCAGATTATGAACCCTAAATAACTAATCAACCTAGCATTCAAAGAAATCCCTTATGAGAATCCCCAAACCTAACAAGAGATCTACTCAGACATGGAAATTGAATCAATAGACATGTTTGAATAAATACTCAATAGAAAATAAGAAAGAGTAACAAGATGTTTGAGATCTGATCTCGGACGAAGGAAAATTCAGACTTGTCTCTCTCACCAAATTTTCTCTTAAACTAAAGCAAAATAAAGCATACCTAAACAGGTGGCTGTAAAATCCTATATATGACATAAAACACGAATTAGGGTCTTCTTGTAATTATTAAAGACTTCTGGGCCTTTTTGCAATTCTTCATATCTTTGAAAACTCGCGGGTCGGTCTTGCTGCGATGAGTATAGATCGATACCAGGGGGTATCGATCGACGCTTGTCGTGAAATCAAGTACTCAGCAACACGACTTCAACTTTTGCTCCAAACTGCTCCAGAAAGCTCCAATAATTCCAATAATGCTCCAAACGTGCTAAGACCTGTAAAAGACTCTTAAAGACTCCAAAATACTATAAAGACTCTATAAAAAGGACTTATATCATGGCTTAAATAGGGTAAAAATCATGATATATCAGTTTGCATGTAGATCTAGCCGAACATCAAATGTTAGACAAGGCTAGGCTTGTGGGAAAGGGAAGTTTTGGGATTGATTGTGAACGAAATTGTGTGACTAATGGGATTGTAAATAAGAAGGAAGTGAGTTCAAAAGAAGGAAGTGAAGGTGAAAGAGGAATGCAATATTGTGATGTGGTTAGTGCAAGTTATCAAGAATAGCTCTTAGCAATAGTTTTAGCCTCATAGAAAAAGAAAAAAGCCAAAAATTGGCTAACACATCAAATGGTGAAAGATGAGGCAAGGCAAAGAAAAAAAAAGAAAAGAAGAGCTAAGGAAACAACAAGAGAAGCACAAAACCACAAGATTCAATAGAGAATATGAAATTCCCCAAGTGAGAAAAGATGAAGTGGAAGAAGAAGTTCACGTATGGGACTTGAAGGCCGAAAGGCCTTGTGAGATAAGGGTAGCTTAGGATTGGGACATCACGGGTAGATATGCTAGGGCTAGAGACATTTTAGGCATTGGGTAGATGTGAGTCTATCCTTGTATGTATAGATTGCCTTTTACTCTTAGCATTTTGCTAAAGCTTGCTCATTCATTGCATTGGAGTAATCTCATACATTTGAGATCATCTTTATCTCAAAACCTTTACCCTAGCCAAATGGATTCACTTGAAACGATTAATGAATGTTAAAGGCTTGAATGACATGAATACTTGTGTAGGTTGAGGCTTGAATTTGATTCGTACAAGGAAGGATATGGCTAGCTCTTTTTGAGTATATTTGTTTGATCGCATCTTAGAGCTAGTAACTTGGACATTGAGTTGAATTCTTTTTATGGCACTTTTGGATTTGAGCTCCCATTTTTAGTCTTCTCCATTTCTTTATTCTTGTTTGCTTGAGGAAAATTAAAAGTTTAAGTTTGGGGGAATTGATATACTCATATATTGCATGTTTTAGCATGCATCTCACTTAGAGTTTTGTGTCATTTACATGCATAATCATTGTTTTGTCTTGTATTTAGGTCTTATTTAGAGATTATGACATATTGCATTAGGTCTAGTGAGTTCTTGCATGTTTTGGAGTACTTTCTAGGTGATTGGAAGCAATTTGGGCATATTTGGAGAGTTGGACCAAAGTAGAGTGCAAGGTCCATCTGATATACCGGAAAGATGTGGCTGGACTGAGGCCCTCCGATATGAATCAGCTTGGATAACCTTCAAGAAAGCTGTAGAGGAGTGAGTTATCTAGTCACTGGAATTGGAATCAGGGGATTTGGACTTTTGGTTTGGAAGATATGGCCGTTTTAATGAAGACATGTCCGTCTGGCCGAGACAGTTTATTCAACACCGATGTGTGACATCGGTATTAAAACCTCAGGAGAATACACCGATGTCACACATCAGTGTAACACCTCGGTATTGCCTCTCTGAAGTGACCAGGAGCAAAAAAACCTTAGCACCGAGGTCCAACACCGATGTGTGACCTCGGTGTTGGACATCTCTCACCCGAACCAGCCGAGCCCGTCCCAAGTGTCTCAAAGATGTGGCTATACGGGGACCTGACAATCCGATTCAGCTTCAACTGCCTCTATATACGTTGTAGAGGAGTGAATCAGCTTTATACAAGAGTTTGAATCGGGTTATTTGGACGTATGGATAGGGATATAAGACGGATTTACTGAAGGTATGTCCGTTTGGCCGAGAGAAGATGACACCATCCAAAGAATCGGAAAAACGAAGGCCTTCCGATATGAATCAACTCAAACGGTCGTCATAAGAGTTGTAGAGAGACGAGTTAGATGTCTACAGGAGTTGGATTCAGGTCATTCGGATGTCAGGTTTAGGAGTTATGACCGATTCACTGAAGACGTATCCAAGTTTCGGCCGGGTCAATACCCGGTTTGTCCAGGGTTGACCCGGGTCCGACCCAACTCAGCAAACACCTTTTTATATTTTAGAGATCTGATTTTTGGATCTATCTCACTTTTTATCCCTTTTTCCATTTTCTCTCTCTCTTTTCTCTCTAGAACAAGACCTTGTCTTTTTAGGGTTCTTGGGATTTTTCCTTTGGATTCTTTTGATTTATGCAAGTTTAAGGTTATATCTTTTCATCTTTATCTAATCTTTCACATTCCTATTCCCTAATCATGATTAACATCACCTCTTTCACAAGATTTGGTGTGTTCTTCATGATTAGTGAGTAGTTCTTCTTAAGGCTCATGGATGAGGTGAATTTCGTGGTAGATCTTGATGTATAGGACTTAGTTTACATATTCCCTCTCTTATTTGGTGTTCACAATGCTAGATGAGGCTAGATATAGTTAATCTAGATCTTAGTGAATTTCATGCACACAAGGTGTTCGATGAGATTCCCCAAAGAACCAAATAAGAGATTTTGCTTTCTTAGCCTATGAGAGTAGTTGCCTAAGGAGCATTAGGGCCATAGGAACCTATGTTTATTGCTTGTTAATCATCCTATCACAAATGATGGTTTGTTCTTGATTTGTATGATTAACAAAGTGATTAAGTTTGGGAGTTGCATAAATTAATAAGTTTGGAAGATTTTATTGGGTGCTGACGTGGCAGGGATATCAAATTGGTGACTCTAGGGTTTTTGCTGCGTGAGCCACACACCATGGCGGCTGGAGGTGGTTCGCCGCCGGCCATCATTCCGACAAATCAGGAAATCATCATCTCACAACAACAGTCACAAGGAGAACCTACAAACTCTCCTCCGAAGCCATCATTGACCTCAATCGTCCAAAACAATCAAACTCTCTCGAAGCATGATATCAATGTTAAGGTGGTGGATGGTGCTCAAACAATGGAGATACCAGATGATATTATCGAAGGGTCATCTCCCCTGTGGGAAGATCTCATCATTGGGAAATTTCTAGCCACTGCCCCACACATAGCAAAAGTTCATGTTATAGTTAACAAAATCTGGACCTTGGGAGACAAGACAGCGAGGGTTGATGCTTTCATGATTAACGCAACAACCATAAAGTTTCGTATTCGAGACAGTTCGCTTCGTGCACGTGTTCTGCGACGAGGTATGTGGAATATCGATGATGTTCCGATGATAGCGTCAAAGTGGTCACCGGTTATCGAGGAAGCGCAGCCGGAGATAAAGTCTATACCTATGTGGATTACTCTAAAAAATGTTCCGCCGAAGATGTTTCATTGGAAGGGATTGGGATTTCTATCCAGTGCTGTGGGAGTTCCCAAAAAACTACATCCGGACACAGAAACTTGCAAAAGTTTTGAGGAAGCAAAGATTTTTGTTGAAGCAGACCTCTCTAAAGATCTGCCAAAATCATATCGATTCACATCAGACAAAGGAGTGGACTCTGTTGTTGAATTTAAATACCCGTGGCTTCCACCAAA
The DNA here is from genome assembly GCA_002933935.1 of Eutrema yunnanense. NCBI lineage: Eukaryota > Viridiplantae > Streptophyta > Magnoliopsida > Brassicales > Brassicaceae > Eutrema > Eutrema yunnanense. The sequence continues at coordinate 211,154 of PKML01057112.1, read as the reverse complement.
GTGCACGACGTGTTCTAAATGGGGTCATCTACATGATGCTTGTCTTGTGAAAGCACATAAAGTATCAATTTTAAAGAGAGGTACGGAGGAAAACACAACATCTACTACACAGAAATCGGAAATTCCAGGCTCAACCTCTCAACGAGAAAATGATCAAGGGGGAAATATCGAAACTAAGGAAAAAGAAGTGGTGGGTGATAAGGGAGAAGGAAATGAAAGGGACGATGGGGTCCCAACAGAGCGGTTGGAAGAGGTAGATTGTGGGCTCCTGATACAAGATGGATCGGAACAAACATCTGCAATAGCTGAATCGAAAACAGGGGAACTAGAGATCATTGAGGAGAGCACGTGGCGCTCGATTTCACCAGGAAAATAGGTCGAAAATCTGCAACAACAACTCCTGAAACAACGTTCACGGTCTCGCCATCGCGTTTCAAGGTTCTCGGGGGCCCAATGAAGGATGTCATAAAATCTGGTGAAGCAGATTAGGAAGAGCTTGAAGAGGGAGAGGTAAAGGATGGATCAGAGCAGATTAGTTTGTCGGAGAAAAAGGGCACTCAAGACATCCGTCCTAAATTTCCACGAGCTAAGAAGAACTCAACCAAGAATTTCTCGAAATCAAATATTCCAACCGCAAAGGATCTACTTCCGAGTGGTGTGGGAAAAAGGAGTTCGCGGAAACAAACTTGATTTATGTCGGGCTTTTTCTGGAATGTTCGCGGTTTAAACAAATCTACAAAACATCCAGTTATAAGGAGTTGGGTTCGTAGTAAATCTTTTCAATTTGGTGCATTGTTGGAGACAAGAGTTAAAGAGCCAAAATCTCAAAAGCTCGTATCTTCAATTTTTGGTGATTGGTCCGTCATGACCAATTATGAATATCAACGGTTGGGTAGAATCTGGCTGGTGTGGGAGAAGAACGTCAGATTAACACCCTTTTTCAAGAGTGATCAGCTCATTACTTGCTCGATCAAGCTAGAGGAGAGGGAGGATGAATTTTTTTGCACATTCGTCTATGCTTCGAACTTTATGATGGAGCGTAGGAAGCTGTGGAGTGACTTACATGATCATCATGATTCCCCCATTTTTCGAAATAAACCATGGCTGATTCTTGGAGATTTCAATGAGATCCTTGATGGAGAGGAGCACTCGAACTTTGAAAATTCTCAAAGCTTTACTTCGGGAATGCGTGATTTCCAGGAGTTGGTAAACTACTGCTCTCTCACGGACCTACCAGGCCATGGCTCTCTTTTTACTTGGTGCAACAACATGGAGCATGGTTTAGTTACAAAGAAATTAGACAGAGTCCTCATGAATGAGTGCTGGCTCCGGGTCTTCCCTCACTCATATAATGTTTTCGAGGCTGGTGGATGCTCGGACCATTTACGATGTAGAGTTCACTTGGATTCAGAAGCCCGACCGAAACGAAAACCTTTCAAATTTGTAAACGTAGTAGCAGATCTGGATGGCTTTCTACCTTTGATCGAAAATTAATTACTGGAAGGACACAGAGCCAATCTTTCTATCGACTTCGTCCCTGTTTCGATTCTCAAAAAAATTAAAAGGCTTGAAGCCACTGATCCGTGAGCTAGCAAAGGAGAGATTGGGGAACTTATGCAAGCGTGCAAAAGAGGCTCATGTGGATCTTTGTTTGAAACATGAAGCCAATCTCTTAAATCCTACAACACTCTCAATGGAGGAGGAGAATGCCGCGTATCGGAGATGGGATTTAATCTCGGGTATTGAGGAAAAATTTATGAAGCAGAGATCAAAGATGCATTGGCTTAAGGTCGGGGACAGGAATAATAAATCCTTTCACAATGGCGTTACTGCGAGGGAAGGGCAGAACACTATTGGAGAGATTCAACGCCGAGATGGTAGTATTGTCCAAGGAAGTGACGAGATAAAGGAAGAAGCTGAGGTTTTTTTCAAGGATTTTCTACAACATGAACATGATGACTACGAAGGAATCTCCTCAGCAGATCTTAAAGAACTGTTGCCTCGCTGTTCGGAAGATACTCATGCAGCTCTCACTAGAGATGTAACGGAGGAGGAAATTAAAAAGTGTTGTTTTTAATGCCGAACGATAAGTCGCCGGGACCAGATGGTTTCACTTCGGAATTTTTTAAAAAGGCATGGCCGGTGGTGGGGAAAGAATTTGTCATCGCCATCAAATCTTTCTTTGCGAAAGGTTTTTTGCCGAAAGGTATGAATACAACTGTTCTGGCCCTTATAACGAAGAAGGTAGAGGCTAAGGAGATGAAGGACTATCGGCCTATATCGTGCTGCAATGTGATGTACAAAGTCATCTCGAAGATTATAGCAAACCGGCTAAAGGGTATACTACCAGGTCTTATATCTTTGAATCAATCGGCGTTTATAAAGGACAAGCTCTTGATAGAAAATCTGTTATTGGCAACGGAACTCGTCAAAGACTATCATAAAGATTTGATCTCTTCGCGCTGTGCCATAAAGATCGACATCTCAAAAGCTTTTGATTCGATACAATGGTCTTTTTTGATGAATACCCTTGAAGCGATGAATCTCCCTCCACAGTTTATTCATTGGATTCAGTTGTGTGTCACTACAACATCTTTCTCGGTGCAAGTAAATGGAGAGCTCGCAGGTTTTTTTTGAAGTAAAAGGGGTCTCCGCCAAGGCTGCTCGCTTTCTCCTTACTTATTCGTAATAAGCATGAATGTTTTGTCCAAGCTCTTAGATAAGGCGGCTAATGCGAGAGAAATTGGCTTCCATTCGAAATGCAAAAATATTGGCCTCACGCATCTGAGTTTTGCGGATGACATTCTGGTCCTCTCAGACGGCAAAGTACGATCGGTGGAGGGGATCATATAAATCTTTGATGAATTTGCAAGGATATCGGGACTGAAAATAAGCATGGAGAAATCAACAATATTTTTGGCTGGAGTTACTAACCAAGTGAAGGCAGACATGGCTACTCGCTTCCTGTTTGTATCAGGGCAACTACCGGTACGATACCTGGGATTACCGCTTTTGACAAAGAGAATGACTTCGAATGACTACCTATCGTTACTAGAAAAAATCAGAAAGAGAATTTCTACTTGGACATCACTATTTTTATCCTTTGCGGGACGGCTACAACTCATTCAATCGGTTCTTCTCAGTCTATCAAATTTCTGGTTAGCAGCTTTTAGACTACCATCAGATTGTCTTCGGGAGATAGAGAAATTATGCTCGGCTTTCCTATGGTCTGGCCCAAGTCTAAACACGAGGAAAGCTAAGATTTCATGGGAAGAAGTCACTCATCCGCAGAATGAGGGAGGTCTCGGCATCAGGCCTTTGCGGGAGGTAAATATGGTTTGTTGCCTCAAGTTGGTATGGAGAATCGCCTCTTCTAAATCGTCCCTATGGTTAAATTGGATCAAAACATACCTAATACAAGAAGGTTCCTTCTGGTCGGTAAAGCCAATCACTAGCTTGGGCTCTTGGATGTGGAAAAAATTGCCGAAGCTAAGGGACAAAGCCACCAGCCTCTACAAGGTAGATGTAGGTAATGGGCAATCGACATCTTTCTGGTTTGACTCATGGTCGCATTTGGGACGTCTACTCGATTTAACCGGAATGAGAGGATGCATCGATCTGGGGGTCTCTATTCACTCTACGGTAGCCAAAGCATTGGAAAGCCGCATACGAAGGTGTCATCGATTAGAATACCTGAACGCAATTGAAACTTTATTGGCAAATCGATCAGAACAGAGTCTGGATGCCGATGATACACCTTTATGGAGATGGAAAGATGATATATATAAGTCGACATTCAACTCCAAAAGAACATGGATGATGATTAGGGATGCTGGTTCCAAAATCTCATGGCACCAAGGTGTGTGGTTTACTCATTCAACACCCAAGTACTCTCTCCTAGTCTGGTTAGCGATTCATAATTGGCTAGCTACCACTGATCGTATGGCTTGTGTTCTATGTCAAGATCCGATGGAGAGCCGAAACCACCTATTTTTTTCATACGGATACTCGATGGAAGTCTGGAAAGCACTAAGCCAAGGACTCCTCAAATCACGATACTCAACGGATTGGCAATGCCTCATCGCTATCATCTCCGCAACTCATGCGGATCGTATCTCTCTCTTCCTCGCTAGGTATGTTTTCCAAGCAACATTACACAGCATATGGAGAGAAAGGAACTTAAGACGTCACAGAGAAATCCCCACACCTGCAGCCACAATGATAAAGTTCATTGATCGGCAAGTCCGCAATCGGCTACTATCGATACGATCACTAAAGGATACGAAGTATGAAGGAGCCCTTGAGCTCTGGCTCGACGCTAGAAGCTGATTTCGAGCCTTGAAGAAGTCTGAAGGAATTTTTTTCTGAATCATTAAGTCTTACGTTTAACACTCTCAAAACAAAGAAGCACTTGTTGTAAAAACGGTTTTTTGGTTGGATAAATTTTACATTCGATTCAAAAAAAAAGTGATTAAGACCATGAGAGTGGCTTAATCTTGCTTAACTGTTCTAGGCTAAGGGAATAGCTTGTTTGTGTGAAATGACGTCTAGATGGATCATGAAAGGATCCAAAATCAATAACCTCATCCAAGAGCTTGCCTTTATCTTATTGTTAATCACGTTTTTAGTCTTTGCTTACATGTTCTTGTTTGAATTTGAATCATTTAGGTTAATTTGAATCAGTTCTCTTTCATATATTGGCTTGAGTTGTTCTCTCACAGTCAAACCTCTGCTGAAATAAGCTATTGGTCTCTTATTCTGCATCAAAACTGCTCCCAACCCAAACTCCGAAGCATCAGTTTCCACGACAAATACCTCTGTAAAATTTGGCAAAGTTAAAACAGGAGCAGTGATCATAGCTTTTTTGAGCTTATCAAAAGCTTGTTGTGCTTTGTTAGACCATTCAAAGGCATCTTTCTTCAATAACTCAGTCAAAGGTCTAGCTATTACTTCATACCCTTGAACAAACCTCCTCTAATGACCAGTCAATCCTAAAAAATCTCTCAACTCCTTCACTGATTTTGGTGTAGCTGATATATCATGGTTTTTACTTCGTTTAAGCCATGATATAAGTCCGTTTTATAGAGTCTTTCTATTATTTCGTAGTGTTTTAGAGTCTTTTACAGGTTTTAGAACGTTTGGAGCATAATTGGAGATATTGGAGCTTTCTGGAGCATTTTGGAGTAAAGTAGACGATCGTGTAGCTGAGTACCCGATTTGAAGCATCAGTATCGATCGATACTGCCTAGTATCGGTCGATACTCATCGAGGCAGACACGACCCGCGACTTTATTAAAGAGTTGAAGAATTGCAAAATGGCCCAGAAGTCTTTATTATTTACAAGAAGCCCCAAAACATGATTTAGGTTATTTAATAGGATTTTAGAGCCACTTGGATGGCTATGCTTATTTTATTCTGGTTTTTGTGAGAGAGCTTTTGAAGGGAGACAAGTCGGAAACTATGTTCGTCCGAGAGAAGATTTCGAACCCTTTTGTTACTCTTTCTGTTTTATTTGATGATTTATTCAAACATGTTTATTGCTTCAATTTCCATGTCTGAGTAGATCCCTTGTTAGGTTCAAGGTTCTCAATAGGATTTTCTCTGAATGCTAGGTTGATTTGTTATTAGGATTCACCATCTGAATAAGTTCTTCACCATAGGTTGTTTGCAAAGCTAATTCTGGATTGATCACCTAGAACTTAGATTTTAGGATAATTGATTAGGCACGAGAGTGCGATTAATTACCTGATAGAACCTAAGGTGAGCAAAATAACTATTCGCAAAGAGATTTGGTTTAGTTGTTTTGTGAACAAATCAAACTTGATATAAAAGCTGGTTTAGACTTTAGGATTCGCAAAGAGATTTGGAATTCCTAGGATTTAGACTTAGATAATTCTCGCAACGAGAGTTGGTTAATTATACCTTAGTGATTTGAGTTCAAGAACCGCGCTAAATCTGAATCCTGCTAGTTAATTTATCTGCATTCAGTGATTCCCTGAGAAATACCCTGAACCTATCTTTCTCCCAATTGAATTTACAACCTTTTTAATTTAATTCCTGTTTTCAATACCATTGATTGCTTAACTTAATTCTCTTCCATATAATCTATTGTGTGTTTCTGTGAGTCCTTGTGTTCGACCCCTACTATTGCTGCAACAACTGCTTAGTACTTTTAGGGTATTAATTTGAGCATATCAAATTTGGCGCCGTTGCCGGGGACTCAATTCGCCATTAGATTACGTTTGAGAATTTCGACTAAGTTTGTCAGTATCGGTCGATACTATCTAGTGTCGGTCGATACTCGGCGTTTTCTTTTGTTGATATCGATCGACACCACTCAGTGTCGGTCGATACTCATCGTGTTACCGATTACTTACGTTCTTGACTTCTGTTTTCAGGTGTATGCCTAATCATAAAACCAGAGGAAATAAGAACACTCAACTAGTTGAACTGTCATTGGAGCAGCTAGCACTTGTGGGACGCACAAACAGAAACGCAAAGAAACCACCAAGGATGAACAACAATCAAGTGGAGTTGGTTCGAGATGAGGCTGGTGCTTACAGAGACCTAGAGGGTCGTTTGTGCAATGAGAGAGGACAACGTCTGGATGGAGAAGGGAACATCATTCCACCTGCTCATGTTGTCGCTGGGAACGCGAACGCTGAGAATGTTGTGGTTAATCATGGCAGAACGATTGGTGAGTGTAACAGACCTGATCAGTTTTATGCAAATCGATCAGCGATTCGTCCTCCACCTTATCCGAGGAATGAATTTGAGCTGAAACCTGCATACTACACTCTTGTGGGACAGCACCCTTTTCATGGTCTTTCCAGCGAACATCCCATGGATCACATTGAGAGGTTCGAGGACTTGGTCACTAGCATCAAGAGCAATGGAGTGTCCTACGATTACCTCTTCTGCAAGATTTTCCCATACTCACTTGGTGGAGAAGCGACTTACTGGTTGAAGCAGTTGACTCCGGGATCGCTGACTACTTGGGATCAAACTAAGACTGTTTTTCTGAAAATTTTCTATGATGATGCACGATCTGAGGATATGAGGAACAAGATCTCCCAGTTTTCTCAATGACCTACTGAGGCATTCAAGGCTGCTTGGACGAGATTCATATCGTATCAGAGAGATTGTCCACATCATGGAGACTCTGATGTTCAGTTGATGTGATTCTTTTTCAGAGGGCTCGATTGGAGGTATCAGATGACTTTGGATGCTTCAAGCAATGGAAACTTCAACACCAAATATCCTGATGAAGCCTATGTATTGATTGAGAACTGATATATCATGGTTTTTACCCCGTTTAAGCCATGATATAAGTTTGTTTTATAGAGTCTTTCTACTATTTCGTAGTGTTTTAGAGTCTTTTACATGTTTTAGCACGTTTGGAGCATAATTGGAGATATTGGAGCTTTCTAGAGCATTTTGGAGCAAAGCAGACGTTCGTTTAGCTGAGAACCCGATTTGAAGCATCAGTATCGATCGATACTCACCGAAGCAGACACGACCCACGACTTTAATGAAGAGTTGAAGAATTGCATAATGGTCCAGAGGTCTTTATTATTTACAAGAAGCCACAAAACGTGATTTAGGTTATTTATTAGGATTTTTACAGCCACTTTGATGGTATGCTTTATTTTACTTTGGTTTTGTGAGAGAGCTTATTGAGGGGAGACAAGTCTGAAACTATGTTCGTCCGAGAGAAGATTTCGAACCCTCTTGTTACTCTTTCTGATTTATTTGATGATTTATTCAAACATGTTTATTGCTTCAATTTTCAAAACTGAGTAGATCTCTTGTTAGGTTTAGGGTTCTCATAAGGGTTACCTCTGAATGCTAGATTGATTAGTTATTAGGATTCACCATCTGAATTAGTTCTTCGCCTTAGGTTGTTTGCAAAGCTAATTCTAGATTGATCACCTAGAACTTAGATCTTAGGATAATTGATTAGGCACGAGAGTGCAATTAATTACCTGAATGAACCTAAGGTGAGCAAAATAATTATTCGCAAAGAGATTTGGTTTAGTTATTTTGTGAACAAATCAAACCTGATTTAAAAAGCTGATTTAGACTTTACGATTCGCAAAGAGATTTGGAATTCCTAGGATTTAGATTTAGGTAGATTTCGCAACGAGAGTTGGTCAACTATATCTTAGTGATTTGAGTTCAAGAACCACACTAAATCTGAATCCTGACTAGTTAGTTTATCTGCATTCATTGATTTCCTGAGAAATACCCTGAACCTAGCCTTCTCCTAATTGAATTTACAACCGTTTTAATTTGCATTCTGTTTTTAATACCATTGATTTGCTTAGCGTAATTTTCACCTATATAATCTATTGTGTGTCTCAGGAGTCCTTGTGTTCGACCCCTACTATACTGCAACTACTGCTTATTACTTTTAGGGTATTAATTTGAGCATATCAATCTCTAACAAATTTTTGAGATTTTAGTCTGAGAATTTTAGTCTGAGAATTTCGACTAAGCTCGTCTGTATCGATCGATACTATCTAGTATCGGTCGATACTCGCCGTTCTCTTTTTGTTGATATCGATCGACACCACTTGGCATCGGCCGATACTCATCACGTTTTTTGTTACTTACGTTCTTGACTTTTGTTTTCAGGTGTATGCCTAATCGTGAAACCAGAAAGAGCAAGAGCACGCAGCTAGTTGAACTGTCATTGGAGCAACTAGCACTTGTGGAACGCACAAACAGAAAAGCAAAGAAGCCAGCAAAAATAAACAACAATAAAGTGGAGTTGGTTCAAGATGCAGCTGGTGCTTACAGAGACCAAGAGGGTCGTTTGTGCAATGAGATAGGACAACGTCTAGATGGAGAGGGGAACATCATTCCACCTGCTCCTGTTGTCGTTGGGAATGTTGTTGGGCATGCCGCTGGGAACGCGAACGCAGTAAATGCTGGGAATGTTGTGGTTAATCGTGGTAGAACGATTGGTGAGTGCAATAGACCTGACCAGTTTTACGCAAACCGATCTGCGATTCGGCCTCCTGCTTTTCCGAGGAATGACTTTGAGCTGAAACCTGCATACAACACTCTTGTGGGACAGCACTCTTTTCATGGTCTTTCCAGCGAACATCCCATGGATCATATTGAGAGGTTCGAGGACTTGGTCACTAGCATCAAAAGCAATGGAGTGTCATACGATTACCTTTTCTGCAAGCTTTTCCCATACTCTCTTGGTGGGGAAGCAACTTACTGGCTGAAGCAGTTGCCTCCTGGATCGCTAACTACTTGGGAGGAGATTAAGAATGCTTTCCTGACCAATTTCTATGATGATGCAAGATCCGAGGATCTAAGGAACAAGATCTCCCAGTTTTCTCAAGGACCTACTGAGGCGTTCAAGGCTGCTTGGACGAGATTCAAATCGTATCAGAGAGATTGTCCACATCATGGATACTCTGATGTTCAGCTGATGGGTTTCTTTTTCAGAGGACTGGATTGGAAGTATCAGATGACTATGGATGCTTTGAGCAATAGAAACTTCAACACTAGGTATCCTGATGAAGCCTATGTCCTGATTGAGAACTTGGCGTCTAGCAATAGCACCAAGAATGCTGATTATGAGAGGAGGAAGCTAGCTGGTAACATGGATAGCTCACAGATTGCTGATTTTCAAGCTAAGTTGGATTCTATGCACAGTCTTCTGATGGGCAAGACACAAAAGGTTGTTCACTTTGCTGAAGATGTTGAGGTATTCAACGAGGACACGAGGACGAAGTAGAGGATGTCAACTACATTGGTGGTTCTGGTTTTCAAGGCCAGAGGAATCAATTCAACAACAACCGAAACTTCAACAACTCTTAGCAAGGAGGTTCAAATCAGTTTAGTCAGAGATCATCTCAGAACAGTGGGTACACCAGGAACTATGGAAATTCATCCTATCAACCTGTACTTCATCTATCACGATAAATCTACGATTCCCACAATTGGTACAAGGGCAATAGATTTTACCGATTTTTTTTGCTTTCTTCTGCATACCCGCAAATGCCATGAATTATTGCAGACCTTCTTTGAATTCCTCCGTAACTAGGCCCATGTCCGGAATTTGATGAGGCTTGTCCATCCATGATCGAAAATAATTATAAGGATTTGAAGAAGACATTTTCGTAAGGAAGTAGATAAGAGATTTTTTTTTTGTGATTATAAATAAGGGGTGGAAACGTTTTTATAAGGAAAATTTTGTGCATTTTCCGACAGATTTCTGATGGATTTAAAGTAGATATTATCGATGTCGGCAACGATGTCGGCAACCATGTCGGCAACTATGTCGGCAAAGTCACCATCTGTCGGACATCCGTCGGAAATCCGTCGGCAGTATGTCGGCAACATCAGCATTTCTCGGAAAGTCATCAGAAATCTGTCGGAAAGTGTCCGACGGATTATGGTCGTCGGAAATCCGTCGGAAATTTCCGACGGATTTCCGACGGGTACACTTTTCCGACGGGTACACTTTTCCGACGGATGACAAGTTCGTCGGAAATCTGTCGATAAACCGTCGGAAATTTCCGACGGAATTATCGTCGTTGGAATTTCCGTCGGAAATACCCCTGTTTTCTTGTAGTGTGATGAGATAATGTGGTTTATGAAAGGCAAATTGCCTTGGAAGAAAGGGTAGCTTAGGAGTGATCTTCATGGGCTTAGAGGTAAGGGTTGCAATCATTTGGGACATTGGGTAGATGGAAGTCTATCCTTGTATGCATCAAGTGCTTTTTACCCTTAGCATTTTGCCAAAGTTCATTCATTCGTTGAGAGATCCTTTAATATGGAAGTGCCACATTTATTGAGATCATTTTTTATCTCAGAACCCTTGTCCCTTAGCCAAATGAGCTCATTTGATTTGCATAAATATTATTCATGGCTTCGTTTAATGAATGTTAAAGGATTGGGGGATATGAACGCTTGTGTAGGCTAATTCTTGAGTTTGATTTATATTGTCATGAGTATGGCCAAATCTTTGGGAGTAGAGAATGTTCATGTGCATTTTAGAATCACCATTGAATGGTTTTCTTTTGTTGATATTTTATGGCTCTATCTTCATTTCTCTCTCTCTCTCCCTTTTCTTGTTTGTTTGCATGGGGACAAGCAAATGAATAAGTTTGGGGGAGTTGATATTCATATATTTTACATGTTATAGCTTGCATTTTAGTTAGCATTTTTAGTTACCAGCATGCGTCTTTCATAGTTTTGATAGCATTTTGGTTTAAATTAGAGTATTAGGTATTTGCATTACGTCCTAGTGAGTGTTGCATGCATTTGGAGTGTTTTATAGGTGTTTGGAGTCATTTTGGAGAAGTTTTGAGTAATGGAGCAAAAGGACCATTCCCTAGCATCTGAAATAACCGGCAGGACGAAGGATCCCCGATCTGATTCAGCTTCAATGTCCTTCATCAAAGTTGTAGCCATGAGAGTTAGCTGACTACAGGAGTAGTTTCAGGTCATTCGGACATATGCTTCGTGAGATATGGCCATTTTACCAAGAGCATGTCAGACATGCTGGCGCCCCCGTCTGGCACACCCATCCGGTATGCGACCATAGCCCAGCGCCGGATGACATCCATTCCACGCCGATCCCACCGTCCGGTATGCGTCTTCATCTCACCCAAGGGAGACCACCAATACCGGGTGCCCCGTCCGGTACACAAGTCCGGTATGCGGCTAAAAACCTTTGACGACCCAGACCCGGCGGGTCAAGACCCGGTTTGTTCCGGATTGACCCGGTCCGTCCAGCAACAATATAAATTCTCTAAACCTAATTTTCTTGGATCTATCCTATTTTCTAAAGCAAAAAACCCCCTTTGGTGATTTGATAAGTATTTTGTAAGAAGATCTTTGTTTTTATTTATGCAATCTAAGTTTTATTAATCTAGTTTCATCTTTCTTTCTTTAATCTTTCATTTCCCTAATTACTTAATCATGGGATCATTAACTTCTCTTATGAGATTTGAGGATTCTATGATGATTAGTGAGTAGCTTGTTCTAAAGCTCCTGGGTGAGGTAGATTAGATGTCTTCTTGAATGGTTAAGGATATTTAGGACCTATATCATCTTCTCCTTCTCTTATCTATAGATCTTAATGCTAGATTAGGATTGGAAAAGCTAGTTTAGACCTTAGGGCATTTCATGCACATAAGGTGTTTGATGAAATGCCCATACAGGTTATATAAGAGATTTTACTTGTTTAGCCTAAGACCATCTCCAATGTATTACTCTATTTTTTACTCTAAAATAGAGTTGAGTTTTGCTCCAATGTATTACTCTATTTTTCATTTTGAAAATGAATATTCTATGGTATATTCTATTTCTATTTTATTATAAATATCATTTATTTGTAAGAAATTACAATTTAACCCCACTTATTTTTTTTCTTTCAAAAACTTCCATAAATTATGATTTTATTTAAATTAAACATTTATTACATAAGAAAAATTATATTACATCATATAAAAATAATAAAACATATAGGACTTTGGTTTGAACATCACAATTACTGTATTTTTCCCATAAATGATCTATTAATGCATTTCGAAGAAAAAAAATGAGCTTCTCTATCTCTGGTTTTTCTAAATCGACCAAGAAATTCTTCAAACCGAATATCATCATCCTCTGCCATTTGGACCTCTGGAGGTGGAACTTCTCTTCCAACTTCAATTGGTGCATCGAGATCACGCTCATCCTCGATTTTCATATTATGTAAAATTATACATGTAGTCATTATATCATGTAGCACATTTTTTTCCAAAAACATACTGGTCCTTTAACTTTAAAAAATATTATAATAAATTAATTTAAATGTAAAATTGATTTTCTTGTATTTAAATATTATTATTATTATTTGTTTCGGTTATAAATACAAAGATATAAAAATTAAAGGACCATTCTATAAAAAAAATAGTTCAACTCTAAAATAGAGTGAGATATAGAGTTACTCTAAAAATAGAGTAAAAAATAGAGTTACTCTATTTTAGAGTGAGAAATAGAGTGGGGTTGGAGAGGATTTTACTCTAAAATAGAGTTTAGAGTGGGAAATAGAGTAGGGTTGGAGATGCCCAAGGGGTTAGTTGTCTAAAGAGTATTATGGCCATTGGAATTTGATATTCATGCTTGTTAATTAGTTTTTCACAAATAGAAATTTCTTCTTCATTAATTAATTAACAAAGGGATTAAGACCATGGAAGTGGATTAGTCTTGTTTTGACATTCTAAGTCTAGGGAGAAATGCTTGTTTGTGTTAATTAGCATCCTTGATCAATCAATGAAGTCACCTAAGTGAATAACCTCACTCTAGAGCTTCCTTTAATCATTTTATTTTTCTTCGAAAAGAATTTTTATTAATATGAACTGATAAAATCAGAATACAAAGTTTGGTTTAACCACGATGGTGGATAATTACATCCTCTAAAAAATATAGAATTTGGAAGGCCCTTTTTAGCTAACAAATGTACTGCGATATTAGAAGTTCTTTTAACATGAAAAAGGAGATACAATTAAATCTTGTGGTCCAATATTTGATATCATCAATTAAATTTAGGAGGGATGTATCTTCCTTTCCGCCATTTATCATATTAGTCAAAATTTGACAGTCACCCTCAAAACAGATCGATTTAAAACCCATGCTCCTAACGTTTTGTAAAGCCGTTAATAATGATTTCCCTTCAGCTTCAAGGCTCGATATACCTTTTCCCAAATCAGCTGAACCCCAGTATTTTACATTTCCTTGATGATCACGTAAAATCCAGCCACTTACACTTTTATTTGAATGAGGATCAAAAGCAGCATCATAATTACATTTGTACCATCCCTTATATGGCCTTGTCCATGTCATTTTAGTCGGAGATTCGCTAAAAGGAATTTTCGTAATGTTATTATTTGACATTCGACCTTCGATAGAGTTGATCCATTCTGTAACGTCTGAGACTGCATATTCAATATCACGCCATGGTTTAATTCTCTGTTTGTTGAAAAGTAGGTTATTCCGTTATTTCCAAATACGCCACATGATCCAAAAAGGCAGTAATTTTTGATGGTTTGTTAACTGTTGATTCCCTTGAATGTCCATTAGATTCCGTATATTCACTTCAACATCCTGAGAAGGATTAGAAAGAAAAGGAATAGGTAATTTCGAGAGACGCCAAGTGGTAACCGAAAAGGACATAAAAATAACATATGGTTGATAGTTTCATCTTCCTAACAACAATGTTGACATGTGACATCCATACGAATTCCTCTTGTTGTTAGTCATGTTGACATGTGACATCCATACGAATTCCTCTTGTTGTTAGTCGGGTGGCCGTACCAATTGTCTTTGTAAGAATACGCCATAGATAATATTTAATTTTTGGCATTATAGGCAAAGTCCAAATTTTTGATTTCAAGATAGGATCCCCTTGGGGAGGGTCAATAGTCGGTGCATCAGTTTGAACCACGGATCGTGAAAATTTATATCCTGAAGAAACCGTATAGGTACCCGAAGTAGTGTAATTCCATCAAACTCTGTCTTCTCTTAATCTTTTACTCAAATAAAGTGTTTTAGCTTGCTTTAATCATTTATCAATGTCGATTAGTACTTGTTAACTTGTTTACTTATTTGATTTGCTTGAATTGAATTAGGATTGTTAGAATTGAAACTAAAACCAACCTTGTTGCTTAACTTAAGTAGTTCTATGAATTTTTGGTGTTTTGGAATTTAACCCATTGGATTTGATACCTCTTATACTACTTAGTATCTAGAGTATTGATATCTAGAAAGACCGAAAAGTCAATTATCAGTAAAGCACAAAGCAAACAATATAATCAAAATTCCACATTTAAATTCTCTCTTTAAATTCATTGCAACATTTTTCCTTTTACTTTTATGGTTCATTTTCATTTTTACCAAAAATCTATATTTTTGGTAAATTTTAAACTTTTAAATCTACTGTTATTCAGAGAATTTTCCCAATGACCTGAATGAAGGATTTAATTGTCATTTTACAGTCCCTCCAATCTGGACAAATTGCTGGAATGACTTTAATGATTAAAAAAATTCTCCTATGACGCTCAAAATTCTACATAACCTTCTCCATTTACAATAATATGATTACCCCATTATACCCCTAACGACAATTAAATTAAAATATTTTAATTATTATTAATAAAACAAATAAAAGATATACTAATTAATGTTGTTTCTTTTTTTCTTTTTTAAGAGGACAATGAGTAATAGTCATACGTTTTGATTATGAGAGATATTTTTTAATGAACGAAGATGACGTACAATGGAATCCAAGAGAGGCTCACAACTAAAGTATAGTGATGAATGTACTAGTATGTAACTTATTTGTCGATGATGCTGGGACTAGTATGTAACTTGTTTGTGTAACTCATTTGTGTTTGATGCTGGCACTATAATGGTTTCATATTGTTTTTAATGAGATATATCTAATCTTGGATGATGAAGATCTTATAGCATATGTAAAACTTATTGCATCTCATAAGTTGTGGAATAAGTTCTGTCTGTGTAAAACTAGTACTATTTGGGTATAACTATGCTGAAAATAGTTATTATATAAAAAAAAAACAGCTTAAACTACGTATTTAATTCGAATAAGCAACAATGGTTGCAAATCATTTTTCTGTTTTGAACAACTAAGTAAAACTGATTTTTCGTTATGGTATACTAGTACCTATGAGAGTACTGGATAATACTGGTATTATTGGGTAATAATGGTATTATTGAGGAAGAAGGTATAACTGGTAATACTGATATTACGGATTGAAGTTGGTAATTGAGGATTTTAATTTGATTTGAGAAATTTATTAGAAAATCAAACAGCCAATACAAAACAAACAAATTTACGTTAGATAAGTAACTATTAAATGTTAAAAAACTTGTATAAAGTAGGTAAAATAAATTTATAGCATAATGGTTTGCTATTAGAATATTTACAAAACAAACACCTTATAATTTTATGATTACTTTGTTAATATTAAACATTTTATAATGTCAAAAAATACATAAAATGAGTTTCAAGACATATTAATGCAAAAGTTCTCGGAAACATACTTTAATTGACAAAAATCATCCATAAACCTAAAAAAACAAAATTTTAGGAGTAAAACTAATTAAAATTGAAAACCCAAAAGTACAACTATTTGCAAATCGGTACAATTATAATCTTGTGGATAACTAAGTGTAATTTTGGCGGCGCCTAGTAAAACAAAAAACGGCGCACGTGTCAATTTGACGGTGCACATGTGTTTTTTGTGTTAAAGGATTTTTTTTTTAATTTTAATTCATTTAAAAATTTATTTCAATTCAATTCATGATAAATTCAGTTGTACCAAGTAGTACCAGTTATACCGAAATCCAGTTATACCTAAAAATATCAGTTGTACATAAAGACCTATTTCACCATACATCAAAAAAATAAAAAACCACAAACATCTAAGTCACACAAACATCATAGTTCTCATCAGTTTCTAACGCTTCATTTTTTGCCCCATATAAGAAAGCTTGAGGAACCTTGACGGAAGGACCGGATTTCCTCTTCTTTGATAGTCTTGTACCTTGGAGTATATTTCCAAACTGGATTCCTACACATACATCGATTCATCGACCAGGAGGGAAAGCTCGACTCGAAAGGATAAACATGATTATAAGTCCTAGTCGTTTGGCTTGGATTCGAATTGACCATGGATTATTTAAGAGTTCCATTTGCTTAAAAGTCTGATAGATTAGATAACAATCATTAATCAAGACGCAAAAAGCTTCGTTGATAGACCTAATGAACAGTTGTATAAAAAACAATTCAAATGCAGTTTTTTTTTTCTCTCTTGAACACGAAATCCATTATCAATAATTAAAAATCCTCAATCGAATACACTAAATCGGATATGAACCCACAAAATCTAATCACAAATCCGAGCTCAGATCGATAACACCACAAAACTTACATTGTAAAGCTGCTCTGTAATTGCAGTGCCGATTACGCCGATGTAAAAGACGTCGACATAGATAGTAATCAATGTCGTGAAGGTTTTGGGTCGGAAAGCTGAGAGAGATGACGGCGAAACAAATCCACTGAGAAGCGATTTAAGAGACATGGAAAAATTGAAATTGGATGGAGGAGATGGATAAGAAGTTATGAAGAACAAGAAGGAAAGTGAGGGATTTTCGTAACGAGGAAATGACCATATGAGAGGATGAGGAAAGAAAATGAAAGGCGAGGAGATGGAGAAGAAGAAGGTAAGCGGAGTCGAGGAAGAACGTAAAGAAAGGAAGATGATAGAGTTAAAAAAATCAAAATAAAATTGGGAATTTGGGGGGTGAGTTTGGATGGGTGACCCGTATTTTTGTTGGTTGGGTGGACTATCCGATTTAAGAATGGTTGGATCAGTAAAAATCAAAATTTTTAAAAGATAATAGAATAATTGATTGCTTTTTGATTTAAAAATAAACGAGAAGTAGATGATTTTTTATAACAGGGAGGGCATATTTTTCGACTACTTGGGGCTTATCCCAGAAATTTGTCCCTCCAATCTACGCCATTGATATTAAAATTTTACAGTCCCTCCAATTCTACGCCATTCTTATTATCGAAATATATTAAAAATGAGTAAAAAGCTATTTAAAAATGAGAAGATTCCTTTTTGTTTGATTTGACTTCAGAAACCATAGCTAAATATTCATTGAACGAAAGAGATCTCGCTTCTTCGGTTCTCATCTCTCCTCTATTTTACTTGATTTTTGGAGCTAATCTCTACTAATTTTTGTGTTTCGCTGTGAAAATCTGAAGCTCGAGAAATCTGGAAAAAGGTATCTTCCCTTTAATTTTTCCGTTCTTTCAAATTATTCTTATTTTCATCATACGAAAACAAAGAAATTTTGTGGGGTTATTGTTTCACGCTGTCATTAAAGAATTCAGTTTGTAATTTTTGTGTTTTTTTCTTAAATTTGGAAATTTTGATTATATCGTTTGCTTTGTGCTTTACTATTCTGTTTGATTATATCTGAAGAAAGGAATCGTTGACCAAATTCTGATTTTACTTTCACAAAGTTGACAATTGATTGTTTAGGACCAAGCTTTTGTCAGATTTCAATAACCATTTCAGCTTTTGTTGAGATTGATAGAGTTTAGAGTTTAGTCAGATTTGTTTGCATGCTGAACCTTAATTTGATTGTTTCAATCAATTTCACATCTTTAGCTATTGTGTTCTTTCTATGCAGGGATGAAATGAGTTGAGCCAGATTTTTTGCCATAGATGACTATCCGATCGTTGCGAAAATCGCCTCCTAAACTTCTGTTTCTTACTCTTGTTATACTTTTCTTGACATGTTTGTTTGGTATCCTCAGAAATTTCCAAACTATATCATATCTTTTCCGTCCTCTTTGGGATAAACCGCCACCACCTTTCAAACGAATACCGCATTACTATGCCGAGAATGTCTCCATGGCACATCTTTGTGAACTCCATGGGTGGACACCACGGTCAGTACCGAGGCGAGTCTTTGATGCCATCATTTTCAGCAATGAGCTCGACATTCTCGAACTCAGATGGCAGGAGCTAGGACCTTACGTTTCAAAGTTTGTGATCCTGGAATCAAACACTACGTTCACAGGAATCCCGAAGCCTCTCTTTTTCGATTCCAACAAGGAGAGATTCGCGTTCGCGGAGGGTAAAATAGTACACGGAGTGTTTCCTGGGAAAAAGCGGTCTGAGGGGAGACAACAGGAGGATCCATTTTTGCTGGAGGGGCAACAGAGGGTTGCAATGAACTTGTTGCTCAAAGAAGCCGGGATATTGGATGGAGATGTGGTGATAATGTCAGATGCAGACGAGATTCCGAGTCCTCATACTGTAAAGTTTCTACAGTGGTGCGATGGGATACCGAATGTAATGCATCTGGAGATGAGGGATTACATGTACTCCTTTGAGTTCCCGGTTGATTACAGCAGCTGGAGAGCATCTGTGCATATATACAGCAGGAAATGGACTCAATACCGTCACTCCCGACAAACAGACTTGATATTATCTGACGCTGGTTGGCATTGTAGCTTCTGTTTCAGACGTCTCAACGAATTCGTTCTCAAGATGAAAGGTTATAGCCATGCGGACAGAGTCAGGCGGAAGGAGTTTTTGGATTATTCGAGGATACAAAAACATATATGTAAGGGATATGATCTCTTTGACATGCTTCCCGAAGAATACAGCTTCAAAGATTTGATTAGCAAAATCGGACCCATCCCGCCTTCTGCATCTGCCGTACATCTACCTGCCTTTTTGATTCAGAATGCTGCTCGCTTTCGATTTCTCCTCCCGGGAGGCTGTATCAGAGAACCCTAGCTAAGTGAAGATCCAAGTACAAGATAGAGAAGCAATGGCTTCTGGCGTCACGCCAACTTAATCTGAAAAACAACAGATAAAGTAGATCGTTATTACATGTTCTGTTTTTTTACCAAAACTTATGGTGCCTTACCAAATACATCCACATGACAGACCGGCTCGAGGACTACCAACGTAGAGACAAGCAAATATAAATTGAACGCACTGGAGAAAGTTAGAAGAGGTAAACAACATAGCTTTATATTGAGAGACTCATTATGCACGTAAAATCAGAACTAATCTATGATGCATTAATAGAATAGAATGAGAAGGAGTGATTCAACCTGAAAACCAAACAAGAAGAAGTGCTTGTCCTGTTTTTGAACCCATGTTCTTTATTGCCGTGGATTTGTCTTCGACGACCTGAGTAATTTTCCGAAGAACAATGTTTGGCGGTAAAGTGGTTCTGCGATGCACCCGACGATTTCTCTCCTTCCATATCTCATAGATGAAGAGGCTGAACTCGGCAAATGTAGGACCAAATTGTTCCAACAGCAACAGCCTCTGGTCCCATTTTATCATCAAAATTTGAAGCCATGCTATGAATGGTTTGATTGGTCATATAGACATGTTTATGGAATGTTATGAATGGAGTTTGATTGGTCATATAGATATGTTTCTCTATTTTTTTGTTTGAGCTGTTTTCTTTGTGATATTTTTCTATTATTTATCAACATATTTACCGTATGTACAATTTCAAAAATTTGTAAAATTTAAAGATTAAAAATGTGATTTTCCCTTTTAAATTTTGCATTAAGCTCTAGAAAATACATGCATGGTTCTGGCTAGGGTCGTACCTCCCTTATAAAAACAAAAACAATAGCCTATGGCCACATTTAAAAATAACAACAGAGGGGACAAATCACCAGCCGCCGCTTCTGATCTCTCCTAGGTTCTCCGATTGGCCATGGATTCAGTCTCCCCTTCTGGTGGCTCAGGTCTCCACCCCTTATTCACTAAGACCTAGCCTCAAATCGTTTCTCATCACAAAAAGCTTTGTTCATCACTGTTTTATCGGACACGAATATGAATTTAGATCAGTTTTTGAAATGAATGATGATGTTGCAGAAATCTCGGTTCCGGTCGATATTCTAGAAAACTCAGAACAAATATGGTCAAGTTATGTGGTAGGCTACATGAAAGTTAGTTTTAAGAAAAGTTCATAATTTTATAATAGTTTTAACTCAAATAAAATTGATTAAAATGACTCAAACCAAAACATCAAAAAGAAATATGAGGTTAGTAAATATTTTTCCACATATTTACTTTACATTATCTCCAATGTAAAAAAAGTTAAATGAAAAACTGCGAAGACAAAAGAAATTAATAAAATAAAAAGGAAAAAAGTAAAAAGAAAAAAAATTGTACGAATGATCTATAGAACATATATGAGCCTATATTTGTACATACTAATACAGCCCATTAGAAACCCTATAGCATATCTGTATATATATACATGTATTGTAAACATCATTATTTATTAAGCAATACATAATCTCTAAATCTCTAAACATCATCATTCTTTCCCTAAATTGTTATATGGTGTCAGAGCCTTTTTCGTTCTAGACAAAAAAAAAATAAAATATTGCTTCTTACTCAAGCTCATCTCCGCCGCTAAACATGATCTCTCTCAATGGCACCATGCACTTCATTATCCGTTTCCACCGTCATTGACTCCACCTCCTCCGCTGATTCCTCCCCCGACGTCCTCAACGTTAACATGAGTAACATCACAAAGCTATCCTCAACCAATTATCTCACATGGAGCATCCAAATCAAGGCCCTTCTTCGTGGCTACAATCTTCTCTCGTACATCGAACTAACTGCTGCGCCACCACCAACAACTATCACGGTTGCAGACAGAGATGTCACAAACCCGGCGTATGATTCCTGGATACGACAAGACACGCTCCTCTACAACACACTTATCGGCACCCTAGAACCATCAAACCATCCACTAATCATAAGTGCCACCAACTCTCTCGAAGCTTAGAACAATCTTGTTTCGACTTACGGCAAGCCAACTCGTGGACGCATTAACCAGCTGAAGAATCAGCTCCACCAAACCACCAAAGGCACCACATCCGTTGATGAATATATGAAATTCATCAAAACCAAAGCGGACAACCTCGCTCTTCTTGGCAGCCCTATGGATGTTGAAGATCTCACCGACATCATTCTTGCCGGTCTCTGATATGCTCAAATTAATACCCTATAAGTACTAAAGAAGTTGTTGTAGTATATGTAGGGGTCGAACACAAGAACTCAAGATGCCACACAATAGATTAAATAGATTCGAATTAAGCTAAACGAAAAGATGTAATTGAAAGCAATACGTAAATTAAACAAGTTGTAATTCGATTGGGAGAAAGATAGGTTCAGGGTATTTCTCAGGAAATCAATGAATGCAGATAAACAAACTAGTCATGATTCAGATTTAGCGCGGTTCTTGAACTCAAAACACTAAAGTATAATTAACCAACTCTCGTTTCGAGAATTATCTAAGTCTAAATCCTAGAATTCCAAATCTCTTTGCGAATCCTAAAGTCTAGACCAGCTTTTAGTTCAAGTTTGATTTGTTCACAAAACAACTAAACCAAATCTCTTTGCGAATAGTTATTTTCCTCACCCTAAGTTCTATCAGATAATTAATCGCACTCTCGTGCCTAATCAATTATCCTAAGATCTAAGTTCTAGGTAGCTAATCTAGAATAAGCTTTGAACACAACCTAAGGTGAAGAACTAATTTAGATGGTGAATCCTAAATAACTAATCAACCTAGCATTCAGAGAAAACCCTTATGAGAACCCTGAACCTAAAATGGATCTACTCAGACATGGAGAATGAAAACAACATGATTGAATAGATCATCAAAGAAATCAATAAAAAACAGGAGTTCAGAGTTGTCTCTCCAAAAACCAAAGTAAAATCAAGCGTAGAATAAAGCATAGCCGTCAAAGTGGTTGAAAAACCTAATAAATAACCTAAGACACGTTTTGGGGCTTCTTGTAAATAATAAAGTCTTCTGGGCAATTTTGCAATTCTTTAACTCTTCATTAAAGTTGTGACTCGTGTCTGCTGTAGTGAGTATCGACTGATACTAGTCAGTATCGATCGATACTGAGGCTTCAAATCGGGTACTCAGCTACACGAACTTCTGCTTTGCTCCAAAATGCTCCAGAAAGCTCCAATATCTCCAATTATGCTCCAAACGTGCTAAAGCCTGTAAAATACTCTAAAACACTACAAAATAGTAGAAAAACTCTATAAAACGGACTTATATCATGGCTTAAACGGGGTAAAAACCATGATCGTCCCTGGCAGAACTTTGGACGTGCGTCGATCGATACAAGGGAGTATCGGTCAACACAATGGTGGTTTTCGAAATCTCATCATCATCCTCGGCAAGATTGACGTATTCGTTCTGTGAATGAACCATGGGTCCCTTGACAGTTGCTGCAGTCTAAGCTATTTGAGTTTTCAGCATCTTCTGATGAGTACTGAGGGCATCGATCCTTCCATTCAAATCCTTGTACAAAGCATCTATCTTTTCATTGAGATCCACTGTGATCTGCTGCTGTCCCTGAAGAATCTGTTCAAGCATAGGCTCAACCTTGCTCTCAGAAGTTTTGGGTGGTGTGGGTGAGCATTGATACCTTTGATCTTGAAATCTAACTCCACCAATGTAGTTAACATATTCCACTTCAGCAAGATGAACAGCCTTCTACTGCTTGCCCATCAACAAATTATGCACCGAATCCAGCTTCGCATGCACTTTAGCAATCTGCGATCCATCAACACCTCCGTGCAGCCTTTTCCGCTCGAGATCAGCACTCTTGGCGCTATTGCTAGACGCCAAGTTCTCAATGAGCACATACGCACCGTCATGATACCTCGTGTAGAAATTTCCATTGCTTGCAGCATCTAGAGTCATCTGGTACCTCCAATCAATCCCTCTGAAGAAAATACCCAGCAACTGAACCTTAGTGAGCCCATGATGTGGACAATCCCTCTGATATGATCTGGATCTCAGCCAAGCAGCCTTGAATGCTTCAGTAGGTCCTTGAAAAAACTGGGAGATCTTGTTCCTGAGCTCCTCGGATCGTGCATCATCATAGAAATTGTTCAGGAATGCATTCTTTGTCTCTTCCAAAGTAGTCAGTGACCCATCTGGTAACTGCTTCAACCAATAGGCTGCATCCCCACCAAGAGAGTATGGGTAAAGCTTACAGAAGAGGTAATCATAGGATACTCCATTGCACTTGATGCTAGTAACCAAGTCCTCAAACCTCTCGATGTGATCCATGGGGTGCTCGTGAGGAAAACCATGATAAGGGTGCTGACCCACAAGAGTATAATATGCAGGCTTAAGCTCAAAGTCATTCCTCTGGAAGGTGGGAATGCGAATCGCAGTCCGACTGTCATAGAATTGATCGGGCATGTTGTACTCACCAATCATCTTGGCACGATTTACCACAGCATTCCCAACATTAACGCGCGCAGCAGGCGCGACAGCCTCATCAACAACAACTACAGGGATAATCGCGTTTCCCTCTCCATCAAGTAGATGTCATACTTCATTGCGCACGCGACCCTCTTGGTCTCTCAAAACTCCAGCTTCGTCTCGAATTAGAACCATTGGGTTATTCATCTCTGCTGGCTTATTCGCTTCCTGAAACACAAAAGTCAAGAACACGTAAGTAACTAAAAATCGAAAAACAAAACAAAATAAAACGTTGAGTATCGACCGATACTGGTTAGTATCGATCGATACCAACAGATTTAGTCGAAATTCTAATCTAAAATCTAATGGCGAAATTGAGTCCCCGACAACGGTGCCAAAAGATGGTGTAATTGAAAGCAGTTGTTGTAGTATATGTAGGGGTCGAACACAAGAACTCATGATGTCACACAATAGATTAAATAGTTTCGAATTAAGCTAAACCAAAAGATATAATTGAAAGCAATACGTAAATTAAACAAGTTGTAATTCGATTGGGAGAAAGATAGGTTCAGGGTATTTCTCAGGAAATCAATGAATGCAGATAAACTAACTAGTCATTATTCAGATTTAGCGCGGTTCTTGAACTCAAATCACTAAAGTATAATTAACCAACTCTCGTTGCGAGAATTATCTAAGTCTAAATCCTAGAATTCCAAATCTCTTTGCGAATCCTAAAGTCTAGACCAACTTTTAGTTCAAGTTTGATTTGTTCACAACTAAACCAAATCTCTTTGCGAATAGTTATTTTGCTCACCATAAGTTCTATCAGGTAATTAATCGCACTCTCGTGCCTAATCAATTATCATAAGATCTAAGTTCTAGGTAGCTAATCTAGAACAACCTTTGAACACAACCTATGGTGAAAAACTAATTTAGATGGTGAATCCTAAACAACTAATCAACCAAGCATTCAGAGAAAACCCTTATGAGAACCCTGAACCTAAAGTGGATCTACTCAGACATGGAGAATGAAAACAACATGATTGAATAGATCATCAAAGAAATCAATAAAAAACAGGAGTTCAAAGTTGTCTCTCCAAAAACCAAAGTAAAATCAAGCGTAGAATAAAGCATAGCCATCAAAGTGGTTGAAAATCCTAATAAATAACATAAGACACGTTTTGGGACTTCTTGTAAATAATACAGTCTTCTGGGCAATTTTGCAATTCTTCAACTCTTCATTAAAGTCGCGACTCGTGTCTGCTGTAGTGAGTATCGACCGATACTAGTCAGTATCGACCGATACTAGTCAGTATCGATCGATACTGAGGCTTCAAATCGGGTACTCAGCTACACGAACTTCTGCTTTGCTCCAAAATGCTCCAGAAAGCTCCAATATCTCCAATTATGCTCTAAACATGCTAAAACCTGTAAAAGACTCTAAAACACTACAAAATAGTAGAAAGACTCTATAAAACGGACTTATATAATGTCTTAAACGGGGTAAAAACCATGATATATCAGTCTCTCTGATGACTTCAAAGCTATCGTGGATTATGTCCACGCTCGAGATACACCAATCTCGTTCGCCGAGCTGTATAAAAAGCTCATCACCCGAGAAACAACTCTCCAAACGCCTTCTTTCCCCTCCACGATGTTTCCGACAACGGTACACTTCACTCAAGCCTCACCGCAACATGAACAACAACAACACAAGCAACACAACTGGCGCAACTCAAACTCCAACAACAACTCTTCGCAGCAACCATATCGTGGCAACACCACACAACCTAAACCCTACCTTGGTCGCTTCTAAGCTTGTGGAATTTATTGATACACCATCAAGCAATGCCCACAGTTCCGCATCATCTCTCAAACGACTAACATGCCACTTCAACTAAGCTCATCCTCTTGGCGGCCACATGTGCTCAATGTAATAATGCTGCCAATGGAAACTCCCTCCTGGCTCCTTGACAGTGGATCCTCTCACCACATCACCTCCGATTTAGCAAATATGTTGCTTCACTCACCGTACACAGGTGGTGAAGAAGTCCAAGTTGGGAATGGAGCTGGACTACCATTCACACATACTGGTTTTTCGTCTATCTCTACTCTCAACCGATCACTTTTCCTAAATGATGTTCTCCGAGTTCCACAAATATTGAAGAATCTTATATCCGTCAATAAATTGTGCACTAACAACTCTGTTTCTGTGGAATTATTTCCCTCTTTGTTTCAGGTGAAAGATCTCAACTCGGGGCGCAAATAATGCAAAGCATGTCTAAAGATGGAGGTTACGAGTGGCCAAATCAAATTCGAAACCAATCTTCCTTGCCGGCTGATATATCATGGTTTTTACCCTTTTTAAGCCCTGATATAAGTCCGTTTTATAGAGTCTTTCTAGTATTTTGGAGTCTTTTAGAGTCTTTTACAGGGTTTAGCACGTTTGGAGCATAATTGGAGATATTGGAGCTTTCTGGGAGAGTTTGGAGCAAAGCAGAAGTTCGTGTTGCTGAGTACCCGATTTGACGCTAGGTATCGATCGATACTGCCTAGTATCGGTCGATACTCATCGAGGCAGACACGACCCGCGAATTTTATGAATAGTTAAAGAATTGCAACTTGGTCCAGAAGTCTTTAATAATTACATGAAGACCCCAGAACGTGTTTTAGGTTATAAATAGGATTTTACAGCCACTTGTTTAGGCTATGCCTTTCTAAGCTTTATTTTTATATACTTTGGTTTGAGACAAGTCTGAATCTCACTTCGTCCGAGATCAGATCTCAAGAACCTCTTGTTATTATTCTATTGATGATTTATTCAAGCATATTGATTGTTTCAATCTCTATGTCTGAGTAGATCCACTTTAGGTTTAGGGTTTTCTCATAAAGGATTTCTTTGAATGCTAGGTTAATTATCTGTTTAGGATTCACCATCTGAATTAGTTATTCGCTTAGGTTGTGTTCAAAGCTAATTCTAGGTTGACGAATCTGGAACTTAGATCTTAGGATAATTGGTTAGGCACGACAGTGCGATTAATTACCTGATAGAACCTAGGTGAGCAAATTGATTACTCGCAAAGAAATTTGGTTTTATTGATTTGTGAACATATCAAACCTGTTATTAAAGCTGATTTAGACTTTAGGATTCGCAAAGAGATTTGGAATTCCTAAGATTTAGATTTAGATAGTTTTCGCAACGACAGTTGGTTAATTATACTTTTGTGATTCGAGTTCAAGAACAGCGCTAAATCTGAATCATGTTAGTTAGTTTATCTGCATTCATTGATTTCCTGAGAAAAACCCTGGGCCTATATTTTCCTGATTGAATACAACTCTTTTAATTTCTGCACTGCTTTTAATTATATTTGCTTGGCTTAGCTTAATTCTTAACTATACAATCTATTGTGCGTTTCTGTGAGTCTTCTGTGGTTCGACCCCTAGCTATATTACAACTACTGCTTTAGTACTGTTAGGGTATTAAATTGAGCATATCAATTTTGGCGCCGTTGCCGGGGACTCAATTCGCCATTAGATTTTAGTTTAGAATTTCGACTAAGTTCGTCGGTATCGATCGATACTCTGTAGTATCGATCGATACTCGTCGTTTTCTTTTGTTGGTATCGATCGACACCACTTGGTATCGATCGATACTCAACGTATTTTTCTGGTTACTTACGTGCTTTGCTTAGTGTTTTGTTTGCAGGTGTATGCCTGTTCGTGAAACCAGAAGCAACAAGAGCACTCAGCTAGTTGAACTGTCACTGGAACAGCTAGCGCTTGTGGAACGCACAAACAGAAAGACCAAGCAAACATCAGGGATGAACAACCCAGTGGTTTTAAGAGCTGATGAGGCTGGGATTCTGAGTGACCAAGAGGGTCATGTGTGTAATGAGAGAGGACAGCGACTCGATGAGGCTAGAAACGTCGTTGTCCCTGCTGGTATTATTGAGATTGTCGCGCCAGCTGGGCGCGCCAACGTTGGGTATGCTGCAGGTGATCGAGGTAGAACACTTGCTGAGCACAACAGGCCTGATCAGTTCTATGCCAATCGATCTGCGATTCGCATCCCTACGTTTCAGAGGAACGACTTCGAGCTGAAGCCTGCGTACTATGCTGTCGTAAGTCAG
The DNA here is from genome assembly GCA_002933935.1 of Eutrema yunnanense. Classification (NCBI taxonomy): domain Eukaryota; kingdom Viridiplantae; phylum Streptophyta; class Magnoliopsida; order Brassicales; family Brassicaceae; genus Eutrema; species Eutrema yunnanense. The sequence goes on along the minus strand of PKML01057112.1, from coordinate 183,183 downwards.
AACCCATTCTATGGCCTACCTCATGAGCATCCCATGGATCACATCGAAAGGTTCGAGGACTTGGTCACTGGTATGAAGTACAATGGAGTGCCCAATGAGTTCCTGTTCTGCAAACTCTTCCCATACTCTCTTGGTGGAGACGCTGCTTATTGGCTGAAACAGCTAGCTCATGATTCTCTAACTACATGGGATGAGACGAAGAGAGCATTCCTGTGCAACTTCTACGATGATGCGAGATCTGAAGAGCTCAGGAACAAAATCTCCCAATTTTCTCAAGGTCCAACAGAAGGACTCAAGGCTGCTTGGATTCGTTTCAAGTCATATCAGAGAGACTGTCCGCACCATGGGTTCAATCAGGTTCAGCTGCTTGGCATATTCTACAGAGGGATCGACTGGAGGTACTAGATGGCTCTGGATACCGCGAGTAATGGGAATTTTAACACCAGATATCCAGATGATGCAGTTGTGCTAATTGAGAACTTGGTGTCTAGCAATAGCACCAAGAATGCTGACTTCGACAGGAAGAAGCAAGCTGCAGGAATTGATGGGTCTCAGATTGCTGAAGTTCAAGCAAAGCTGGATATTTTGCTCGGGAAGAATCAGAACGCGGTCCACTTTGCTGCTGAGAATGAAGTAGAAGATTGTAACTACGTTGGTGGTTCTGGATTTCAGGGTCAGCAATTTGGGTACAACAACAACAGGAAATTCAGCAACAACAATCGCAACTATGGGAACTCTTCATATCAACCAGTTTCTCCCAAATCCACAGATAACGAGATGAAATCCATGATGGAACAGGTCCTTCTGGGACAACAGAAGTTGCAGGTGGATTTCAATGGAAAGCTTGACTCGCTGTACACTGACCTGAATGGGAAGATTGACCATCTGAATGGGAAGGTTGATCATCTGAATGGGAAGATTGAAGCTGTCAGTCTCTCCCAGAGGAAGCTGGAAACTCAAGTTGCTCAAACCGCATCAGCTGTGCAGAGGCAGGAAGGTTTTCTTCCAGGGAGAACAGAAAATCCAAGAGCACACGTTAATGCCATCAGCTCACGTGCAGAAAATTTCGATGAGGTTCCTGAAATCGCACAAGCATCGATCGATACTCCCCAGTATCGATCGATACCAGCCCAGACGTCTGCTCGAGTGGATCCAAAAACCCGTGTATGGATCGATACCCCACTGGTATCGGTCGATACTGAGGCGATTTCTGAGGAGGCACATGAGATTTCGACTGAGGAGCCTCAAGTAGTAGCAGCACGATTCAATATCGCCTAATTTTGGGAAGACTATGAAACGAAGTGTCAGGCAGTGAGAGCTAAGGAACGAGCTGAGAAAAGAGCTCGCAAACCCAAGAAAGTGAATCCTGTTCCTAAACATCTCAGAGATCCTATAACTCCAAAGCAGCTGCGTGGCTTTGAGAAAGGGGTACGAAGGATTCCCGACGATGTCACTTTTGAGGAAGCTCTAGAGGGCTGGCCTCTGCTGAGTCACTTCAAAGACTGCAGGGAAACTGAGGAAGAAATTAAGGCACTCTTTCTCGAGGCAAGACGCAAGTCACTACAGCCGCAGCATTTGACACAGAGGGAAGACCCAGGGAAATTCGCGGTACCATGATCCATCTCTGGAGTCGAGTTCAAAGAGTCTCTCGTTGACTCAGGGTCTAGCGTCAATGTGATATCAAAGGAGATTGCTGAACGATCGAAGGCTGATATAAGACCCCCTACTTTGCTTCTCACGTTTGCAAACTCCTCCACCTCACCTCCATACGGTACTATCCATGCTTTGCCTGTTAAAGTAGGAGATTGTCTGGTGCCCACTGATTTTCAGGTTGTGGAAATGAGCAAAGGATCTGAGGTTTCTCTGCTCCTGGGACGACCGTTTATGGCTACTGCTGGCGCGATCATAGACAAACCTAATAAGAGATTATCTTTCTCTTACATTGACGGAAATGTCTACTATGATGCCATTCCCCCTAGGAGTGCTCCCACATGTGTCTCTAGCATCAAGGTTGTCACAGGAGAGTCACTAGCGATTCATATTTTGGAAGAGCCTCCTGACGTGCCTACTGTCACAAACGCTCCAGCTGAACCACCCAACGTCCCCAAGGAAGTTGTCAAGAAGGCCAAGGCAACAAAGAAGAAGGCCAAGAGCAAGAAGATCGAGAATCCCCATGTCACTTTGATACCTCAGAAGTGTAATGGAGATTCGATTGAGTACAAGGTGAAGTGCAAAGGAGCATCCAAACCATTCTCTAAGGCTAGAGTACTTCTCACTTCTGAGCTGAAAGAGAAAGGACAAGAGTTTGTGGACAGCATGATGAGCAGAACTCTGACGTTAGCGATGTCAAGTTGTGGAACCTGTTTTGATGCAAGCTCTCACTCCGATCCAGCCTGAAGGGCGTTACAGTCAAGCTATTGACGTTAAACGAGCGCTTGGTGGGAGGCAACCCACTGGTGAGTCTGTCTTTGAGTCATTTTTGGTTTTTATTTTCATTTGTTTTGAGTTTGTGTCAGGATAAACAAGGAGCAAAACTCGAAATCGCCTAGCATCGATCGATACCCCATTGGTATCGATCGACACCAATCGCGAATGAAAGGTTCGTCAAGTCGATTTAAGCCTGGTATCGATCGATACCAAGCTGTGTGTCGATCGATACTTGACGTTCCAGCAAGGTAACTTCTTGTTTCTCTTCGTTTCTTCTATTCTTTTGTTCTATTTCACTGACTCTAGGCTAGATAACACTGGCGATAGTGTTGTTCAAGTCTGGGGGAGGTGTCTGCTGACATTGTGTTTGTTTTTCTTAGAGTCAGTTGTTTTATCGAGTCAAAATTGTTTTTATTGAGTCAAAACTTGTTGGAGATAATGATCCTGTGCTTGAACCTATTGATTTGATTTTGTTTTTGAGTGCACAGTGTTACAGGATCAGTTCCAGATCGACTAATGAAAAATCCAAAGACTGACCAGTTGACTAGAAAATACCCATGTTTCCAGCAGAGTTCTTCTGAAACCTGAGCCAAATTTCTGCACTTCATCAATGTGGTTAGTGTTCATAGAGCTTGATTCATCATTCATATCTGATAAAGAAACCCATGTGTTTAGTTATCGTATCTCTCTCCCATGTTATAAGTTGATAGATAAGAGCATAAAAGATTGAAATGATTTTCTTCTGAATAGAGGGTTAGGAAAATTTCCAGCGATCCCATTATTCTACTTAAGAGGGGATGATCACACAAAGGATTGGAAGCGAGGCTAGGATTTTCCTATGATGCCATTATTCGCCTACATCCTTTGATACATAGAGAGGGAAGAACCGGGGATTTGGTGGCAAACACCATCAATACTCTCGTCTCATACCTTGATGTGTATATGCAAAGCTGTAAAGAAAAGAATAAAAAAAAAGAAGAGAACAAAATAAGAAATAAGTCTGGGGGAGAGAAATTGATACAAAAATTGTGAAAAAGGTGGTTCCTTTGTCATGATATTGTCTGGTAAAGAGTCTAGAAGGTTCTTGAATGTTAGCTGCAGCGATGAAACTGGCGATGATGGCTTTACTTGAACAATGCTGTGGGATAATGTGTGGAGTCTGGAAAGCTGCGAATGTCTACGGAGAAGTACATGGTGGTTAGATCGAAAGCTGGTTAGGTAACATTTGGGTACTTGGAAAAAGGGTCTTTTCGATGGTTCATGAACAGGTGAGTCTCCGCGTTTTCAAACCTCTTTCTCTGTTTAGTCTTTTATTTGCTTGAGGGCAAGCAAAGGCTAAGTCTGGGGGAGTTGATATATCATGGTTTTTACCCTGTTTAGACCATGATATAAGTCCTTTTTATAGAGTCTTTATAGTATTTTGGAGTCTTTTACAAGTCTTAGCACGTTTGGAGCACTATTGGAATTATTGGAGCTTTCTGGGAGAGTTTGGACCAGAAGCTGAAGTCGTGTTGCTGAGGACCTGATTTCACGACAGGCATCGATCGATACCCCCCTGGTATCGATCGATACCCATCGCAGCAAGACACGACATGCGACTTTTATGAAGAGTTGAAGAATTGCAACTTGGTCCAGAAATCTTTAATAATTACAAGAAGACCCCAGAACGTGTTTTAGGTTATAAATAGGATTTTACAGCCACTTGTTTAGGCTATTCCTTTCTAAGCTTTATTTTTATATACTTTGGTTTGAGACAAGTCTGAATCTCCCTTCGTCCGAGATCAGATCTCAAGAACCTCTTGTTATTATTCTATTGATGATTTATTCAAGCATATTGATTGTTTCATTCTCTATGTCTGAGTAGATCCACTTTAGGTTTAGGGTTTTCTCATAAAGGATTTCTTTGAATGCTAGGTTAATTATCTGTTTAGGATTCACCATCTGAATTAGTTCTTCGCTTAGGTTGTGTTCAAAGCTAATTCTAGGTTGACGAATCTGGAACTTAGATCTTAGGATAATTGGTTAGGCACGACAGTGCGATTAATTACCTGATAGAACCTAGGTGAGCAAATTGATTACTCGCAAAGAAATTTGGTTTAATTGATTTGTGAACATATCAAACCTGTTATTAAAGCTGATTTAGACTTTAGGATTCGCAAAGAGATTTGGAATTCATAGGATTTAGATTTAGATAGTTTTCGCAACGACAATTGGTTAATTATACTTTAGTGATTTGAGTTCAAGAACAGCGCTAAATCTGAATCATGTTAGTTAGTTTATCTGCATTCATTGATTTCCTAAGAAAAACCATGGGCCTATATTTTCCTGATTGAATACAACTCTTTTAATTTCTGCACTGCTTTTAATTACATATGCTTGGCTTAGCTTAATTCTCAACTATACAATCTATTGTGCGTTTTTGTGAGTCTTCTGTGGTTCGACCCCTAGCTATATTACAACTACTGCTTTAGTACTGTTAGGGTATTAAATTGAGCATATCACCGGCTTTTATTTCTAGTGTTAAATGTCCTCTTTCTGTTTGGCATTCACACCTTGGACATCCAGCTTTTCCTATTTTAAAGACCATTGTTTCAAATTCTTTGCTTCCCATTTCTAATAAAGACTAGAATTTTCATTGCAATGATTGTCTTCTAAACAAAAGCCACAAAACACCATTTTCCTCTTTATCATGAACCTCTGCGCAGCCCCTTGAGCTTGTTATTTCTGACGTGTGGACATCACCAGTCGTCTCTATTGATGGTTATAAGTATTACGTCATCTTTGTGCATCACTTCACTCACTATGTTTGGTTTTATCCTCTCTAACGCAAGTCCGACATTCATGGCACGTTCCTTCGTTTGAAAGCAATTGTCGAAAATCGGTTTGATCACAAATTGAAGACTCTCTACACGGACAATGGAAGTGAATACATAGCGCTTGCAGCCTTTCTATCCACCACCGGCGTATCTCATCTCACGACACCACCTTATACACCCGAACACAATGGGTTTTCCGAACGACGACATCGACACATTGTCAAAACCGGATTGGTGCTACTGTATCATGCCTCTATCCCTGTGAGCTATTGGACGTATGCACTATCCGCCGCTGTATACTTGATCAACATGCTTCCTACGCCGACGCTCACCGGTTTAAACTCCTACGAGAAGCTGTTCCAACAACCACTGAACTGCCTCAAGCTTCGAGTTTATGGATGCCTTTGCTTCCCTTGGCTCCGTCCCTATACAAAGCACACGCTTGAAGCTCGCTCTACTCCATGCGTTTCCCTCGGCTACTCTATCACACAAAGTGCTTTTCTTTGCCTTGATCCCACCACCACTCGAGTCTATGTCCCTCGTCATGTTCAATTCGTTGAAACAAATTTCCCCTTTCATGACCTTATCACATCATCCTCCTCTCACTCAAACACACCCTCACCATCCTGGCACCCACCAATCACCGTACTCCCATCTTATCCACTCACACATCTATCATCGGTGCAGCCTCCAGGTTCGGATCCCTCACCGGAGTTGCCGCCTGCCATGCCTGAGCTACCTATCGCTGCATAAACACCGCCAGATCCAGCCGAAAACTCGATTTCTCTACCCCGTGATTCTACTAATAATGTTGGTTCAATGTTGCAGGATTCGTGTGATGAGACGAATGTCTCCTTCACTAGTGAGCCACCTAACTCGCATCCCATGGTGACACGTTCGAAGAACAACATCACCAAACCAAACCAGAAGTTCTCACTCATGGCGATGAAACGGCTGAACGGTAAAGTGGAACCCACTTGTATAGATCCGGCTCTCCAATATGATCGATGGTGTGCGACATCAATCAAATTCGGAATCACACTTGGGATCTCATTCCACTTGATCCAAAGTATAATCTCATTGGTAACAAGTGGGTATTTCGCATCAAACAAAATCCGTATGGTTCTATTGATCGATTGAAAGCGCAGATGGTCGCAAAGGGGTTTCACAAACGTCCTAGTCTTGACTATCATGATACTTTCAGCCATGTTTTGAAGCCCACCACAATCCATATAGTACTCGATATTGATGTTGCTCGTGGTTGGGTACTTCGTCAACTAGACGTCAACAATGCATTCTTGCAAGGACACTTGAACAAGGATGTTTACATGGTCCAACCTACTGGTTTTGTTGACAAAGATAAGACACACAATGTGTGTAAGCTTCAGAAAGAACTCTATGGCTTAAATCAAGCTCCTCGCTCATAGTACATTGAGCTACGTACGTATCTTCTGGAATATGGATTTACGAATTCCTTGGCGGATGCTTTCCTTTTCATTCTCCGATATGCTGGTATCTCTCTCTATGTGTTGGTGTATGTCGATGATATTATCATCACGGGCAATGACTCAAGTCGGGTGCAGCAGTTCATTGAGTTGCTTAGTGCGTGTTTTGCTCTGAAAGATCTTTGTAAGTTGAGTTATTTTATGGGTGTTGAAGCGATTCAATCACTCAACGCATATATATCTGCGATTTTCTTGAGCGCACACATATGTCTGATGCAAAAAATTTAGCAACTCTGATGGTCACCAAAGAGCACCTCACTCTTCGCTCAAGTATGACTCTTAGTGATGGCACTCAATATCGCAATATAGCGGGAAGCTTAAAATATCTCCATTTCACGCGTCCTGATATTGCGTTTGCTGTCAATAAATTATCTCAATTCATACATCGCCCCACAGACATCCACTGGCTTGCTGTCAAACGTCTGCTACGCTATCTTGTTGGTACATGTGAACGTGTCATCTTTCTTTGAGCCAACTCGGAACTCCGCCTTCATGCTTTCTCCGATGCCGATTGGGCTGGAAACTATGATGATTATACTTCGACCAGTGCTCATATTTTATATCTTGGTGCTAATCCAATCTCACGGGCATCAAGGAAACAGAAAACAGTCGCACGCTCCTCCACCGAGGCTGAATACAAATCTGTCGTTGACACTGCTTCAGAACTACAATGGGGCGTTTCACTTCTACAAGAACTTGGTGTTACATCGTCATCTCAACCAGTTCTTTATTGCGATAATATTGGTGCTACCTATTTGTGTGCCAATCCAGTCTTCCACTCAAGAATGAAACATGTCGCACTCGATTATCATTTCATTCGTGAGCTTGTTCAATAAGGTTTCCTTCGGGTCTCTCATGTCTCCTCCAAAGATCATCTTGTTGATGCCTTGACGAAGCCGGTTACACGATCTCTACTTGCTGGTCACTTAGACAAGATTGGGCTCGCTCACTTACCGGTCGCTCATCTTGCGGGGGCGTATAGAATATAGAAAATATATGAGCCCATATTTGTACATACTAATAAGGCCCATCGGAAACCCTAGAGCATATCTGTATATATATGTGTGTATTGTAAACATCATTATTTATTAAGCAATACATGATCTCGTTCCCTAAATTTCTATATGATCAACGGTTGTCTAAATTGGCACTCCTGCTATGCCATGCTCTCCTCCTAGGTCGTGAGAGACTCTTGTCGTGAATGGTTGGCTGATGACTCGGTCCTGGTTGATCATCGCGTGTGTCTGCTGTCTCTAGTGGACGGAAACAAAATGGTCGCATAAGCACTCTAGTTTTTGAAAGAGCTCCTAAAATCCTATGCATTAAACCGCTGTTCTTCTACGACCCCACCAATGAATAGTGCTATGATAAAACATCTTACACAACTGGGTTGGGTGGATGCTCTTACTCACTCGTCATTGGAGGCATGATCATTTCAAAATTTGTGTCATCTTCTGAGGAAGGCGGTGGAGCGCTGGATGTGCTTTCTCTACATGGGAAGAGTGCTACACATAAATGGGATGCATGTGGTAAGACCTCAATGCTATTCCGAGTCTAACACCTCGATCTCGTGCTGTGGAAGTCTGCAGTGTAGAACTATGCCCTCGGTCCTTGAATTTGTTGATGCGATTCTTTAGAAGGATCCTACAATGCTGGAAATAGCCTATGTCTGTGTGGATCATACAATGCTCGAAATATCAATACGATGGCGGAAGATGGTGTCAACAAACTCCCTACACAATCTATCTTAGATCCAGTGGAGAGTCCACTCTACTTCCTTTCCACTAAAACTTTTGCAAAAATGGCGCTTCCAAGCTAACCTCGGGTGCTAGCTCAAAAGGCTATAGGTACTTGTCCTGAATAACGTAACTAATGGCTCGGTGAACAAGACATAGCACGCCGAGTCTAATTGTTCATGATTTCTCTTTAGCAAGAACCGTGTAGCTAACAATCTTCACCGCTATACGAATAGTAGGGGCCTGATCATGGATTGCTTCACCTGATTAGAACGGTACATGACTGAAGCAATAAAGTTTCATAGGAAATTGGGATGAGAGAAAGCCTTCGGAAATGAAACTTCCTCCTTTAAGGCATCGAAGTGGTAGATCACACAGATCGTTGGGATCGTCATTTGACATACACTATTATTTACTGGTATTTTTATTGTTTTGTATTTTTTTAGAGTTTGTACAAGAAATTTGGACATTTTGGACAAAAAAGAATGCAAAACGAGCATTTTGGATATTGGACAGTTTTCAAGCATCATCTGTTTTGCATCATATGAAGTACTTACCACTAATGGATTATGCTCAAATTTAGAAAAAATATAGACTAGGATGTTACTTTCGGTTTAAAGCAAATCCAATAGTTAGATCTCAAGATATGTTTATTTTACCGAGATTGGCATGTCTGGCGACGAAACGGAGCAAGCTGAGGAGATGAAGAGCTGATCGACCGATCGCTACTCTTATTGATTGATCACCATTGCGTTAAAATTCTCTGAACAAGTTTGAAAAGATGAACGAGCGATCGCCCCCCTAATCGATCGATCAACAAACTACCATAAGTCTATGCCAATCGATCGATTGAGCCCCTCTAATTATTAGATCTGCACCTTTGTGAGAAAAAATATTTTTTTTGATTTTGTCAGATATTTTCCTAAACCTAATGAGATTTTCCCTAACCGACCTACACCACTATAAAAACACAAGAGAACCACGAAATTCATCAAGCTTGGCAACCTTTACAACCACCAAAAAGCCACTTGCTTATAATTTCTTAGTTTCTTTGTTTTTGTTACTTTTACGTATTTTGTAAGGGAGATGGAAATCTTCTCTCATATATGCGATTAGAGTTGGACACTCTTTACTAATAATTATTATTACGATTTTGTCTTCTTGTGCTTTTGTTTTGATTTCATTAATTATGTCTGAGACTAGGGGTTTCTGAAGGGGAATTTATGGTTCAATAGATAGGGTTTAGAAATAGAGTGGCACTTTTAATAAGATCAGTTATTTGTCTAATTCTGTTCATTAATGCATGTTACTTCTTTGATCATTTAGTAACTTATTTTAGGCAATCATTGCTTGCACACTACTTTATTGATTGAATGGATCTGAATTGAGATAGGCTTAACTCTATGGAATGCGAGAGTTGTTTAATGGGTTCTGATATACATCGTTTTGACATGCTTTTTCTATGGTTTTTATGTATATTTGTAATGGGTTTATGGTCTAAAAGGTAGTTTTGATGTATTTATAGAGTCTTAAATCTAAATAAGTTTAAGTGAAGAAAAGGAAGCCAAATGTGCTCAATCTTGCAATGCAGACGTATAAGAAGTTTGGCCTTGGACGAATTAGTTTACGTGATTGGATTGAGCTAAAATTTGGTGAAAAGATAGCCCAAGATGTTAGCTTTCAGATTCAATTTAAACAAGGTCATTTGGACAAATAGTCTGGGAGATACGATGATTTTGGTGAAAGATGTTTGAGCATATCAGCAATGCACATCAACGAGAGTGTATTGACCATACGCATATCGATCATATGATCGAAAGTAAAGCACAAAGACTTTAAGAATTGAAACCTCAAGAGTGCATTTCGATCATTTAGTGTCAATCATATACACAAAACAATATGATCGTAATGCACATTTGTTTTTGGCCAGTTTTTGCAATTTTCCTTTTTTTGTCAGGCTTTTTCCTTTTCTCTTTTAGGGCTTTAATATTTCGACCTAGGGCTTATTCTTAGCATTATAAATACATTTTTTTTAGCCTTTTAGACAGAGAGCCACCCTAGATTTCCACCAGCACTTGTAATTTTCGATAGAGCTTCCAAGATAGAAGATCTCTTCTATGTTCTTCGATAGAGAAGTTTTCTGAACTATTGTCTTTTACTTTCTTTTCTGTTTCAATAAATATGTCTTCTCTTATCGTTTGCTTGTTGTTTGCTTGCACGAGTTTTGAGTAGATCTTTTAGTTAGGTTTAAAGGATTCAATGAGTTTCATGAATTGATATTGATTTGATGATAGTTTAGGGATATCTTTATGGTTCTTCATCTTTACTTGTTCATTAATACTGATTGCTTTGCTGTACATATAGTGATCCGATGATAGGTAATTAGAGTCACAAAAGTGATGAATCTTTTCCTAAAACTAGTATTTGATGAGCTAATCGCCATAGGCTTCCAAAAGTATACCTATAGAGTTTAGTGAACAATTGGAAACTTGAGAAAATTTATGCGTGTTTAACTATTTAATAAGCTTCCATAAGTCGATTTATTAGATTTATTAGACATAGAGACTGGAGCCGCGAGAGTGGAAAGATCTTACATCCATGTTCTGAGTTCAAGTCAGTCCTTATCATCCCTGCATATCATCTATCTTATCTTTGATTGATGCTATGCGGATAACCATGAGACCTAATGCTTTCTCCATATCGTTTATCTCGTTTAGATTATCTGCTTTTATTTTCATTGCTTTGGATACTACTAATGACGTTCTTTTGTTCTAGCTTGATCTAAATCGTATATGTTTGAAGTGTGATAAGGTTTAGGCCAATCCATGTGGATTCGATCCCTAAGTACTGCTATGATTATTGTGTACTTGCAACTGTTCACTTGGGTAAAACCTGACCCACATAATGTTTTTGGCGCCGTTGTTAGGGATTGCATCTTTACCACATTCATATTTTGGCCTACAATCCAGTCTAGAAATTTTTCTTTTTAGTTTTTAGTTTTTTGGTTTTTAGTTTTTTATAGTTTAATTTGTGCTCTTTTTCCAAGTGTTTTTGGTGTGTATGACTAGAAGATCAAATCGTGAGAATCTAATAGAACTTGACACAGAGATATATCAACTCGAGAGGACTCTGACACGCCAAAGACATCTACAAATGGTTGAAACATCCAACAACCACTCTCACACTGGTGAAGAACGAGCCGCTGCCGTAGCTCAATTGGAAGCAGACAACGCTGCTCTCCCTAACGACTAACAACGTGCTGATCGTGTCGCTCCTATCAACCCAGCTGTTGTTCCTCTGGCGAACAACACAGCCTTGCCTCCACGTGATGGCATCATCAATCCACCAACCTTAAGTGGTCTTCAAAATGTTCCTCTGGCAAACTACGCAGCTTTGTAACAACTCATGTTGCAACAATCTATTCTTCTACTATTCCTCAACAAAGGAGTGCCCAACAATCAATAACATCAGCAACAAAGACATACACTTCCTCAACAACAACCTCCTTAGACGCATCCTCAGACCCAACCAATTGCGACTTTGGCTCACCAAAAGTATTCTTCGCGGACATGAATCTGATCCATCTACGCTTCCTCAAAAGAACGATCACGAGATCAAACCTGATATCATCGGTCTCGTGAAGCAAAACCAGTTCCATGGGTTGCCCAACGAGAATCCACTCGATCATATCGATACCTTGATGAAATTTGTAGCACCACCCGTGCTAATGGAGTTCCTGCTAATTATCTCAAGTGTAAGATCTTCTTGTTCTCTCTGGAAGGCAAAGCCCTTCGCAGGCTGAAGTCTCTACTTGCTAATTCGATTACCACCTGGGATGCATACAAGACAACCTTCCAAGCAGAGATCGATTCTTATCAGAAATAAGATCTTGAGTTTCAAACAAGGTCCAACAGAATCTTTCAATGAAGCTTTGGAGCGTTACAAGGAGTACATTCAAGATTGCCCAAACCACAATTTCTCAGAAGGCAATCTCTGGAGGACTTTCTATCGTCGAATTTAGCCCAAGTACAAGCTTTCTCTTGATTCCACGAGCAACATTAATTTTATGACCAAATATGTGACATAAACTAAGAAATTGATCGAGAATCTGGTTGCGAATGATTGCAACAATTTCACTGACTGCGACTGAGCAGTCCACACCACTAACACCCATATTAAGGCATCGTAGATTGCTGAGCTCAAGAACATGGTTTCTCAAGTTCTTAAGTCTCAACAACGAGCCATTCATGCAATTCAAGCCTATACAAATCCAAATGTAGATCCACAACAAGAGTACATAGGCGATTTCCTAGAAGACCAGCCAAAACATGTGAACTATGTTGGTAACTTCGGTAATTTCGGGAATAGAGGATTCAACCATAACTTTAGTAATCATCCTAATTTTTCATACCTAACCAACAATGTCGAGAACCCTTAAGACCAAGACTACCCTCAGCATAACACACAACAACAAGGAAGGCCATTCCAGCCCATACAAACGTTCAATCAAGGAGGAATGTACATGCCTAAGAAGTCTTTCAACTTCCCACAATTTGCACCTCCTGCGATCCAACAAGAAAACAAGATTGAGGCAATGCTTCAACAAGTCCTCAAAGGACAAACACATAATATCAAGGAGTTTTATGAGAAGATCGATGGGTTCTACCATAATCTCCATAATAAGTATGAATCAATCTCTGCTTATGTCAAGAAGTTGGATGTCCAAGTTACTCAGACCGTTAAAGCTGTGAAGAGACAAGCCGAAGCCAAAGGCAAAAAAGTTTGCAACGTTGCGACCACTCAAGAGGAAGGGACTCACGCAATTGATATATCATGGTTTTTACCCGTTTTTGACCATGATATAGGTCCTATTTATAGAGTCTTTCTAGTATTTTTGGAGTCTTTTTGAGTCTTTTCAGGTTTAGGTACGTTTGGAGCTTAGTTGGAGATATTGAAGCATTCTGGAGCATTTTGGAGCTAAGCAAGGATCATGTAGCTGTGAAGCTCGATTTATGGTCCTTGTGTCGAGAGATACCACATTTTGGAGCCTTGTGTCGAGCGATACAACCTGGTGTCGGTCGACACCAACTTCATTGAAGAAAGGAAACGCGACTTTTTACAAGTCTGAAGAAATTGCACTTTGGTCCAGAAGTCTTTATTATTTACAAAAAGCCCCAAAACGTGTTTTAGCATATAATTAGGGTTTTCAGCCACTTTTTGGCTAAGCTTTATTCTACTTTTGATTTTGTTGAGAGAGCTTTGAGGGAGACAAGTCTGAAACTCTGTTCGCCCGAGAGAAGATTTCAAACCCTTTGTTTACTCTCTTTATTATTACTTTTGAGTTATATTCAATCATGTTGTTTTACTTAATCTCTATGTCTGAGTAGATCTCCTTTTAAGTTTAGGGTTCTCATAAAGGATCTCTTTGTATGCTAGGTTGAGTAGTTAGTCAGAATTCATAATCAAATCAGTTCTTCATCATAGGTTGTTCTTAATGCTAAATTCTATATTGATCACCTAGAACTTAGATCTTAGGTTAATCAATTGGACACGAAATTGTGATTGATAATCTGATAGAACCTAGGGTGAGCAAAATAACTATCTGCAAAATTTTTTGGTTTAGTTGTTTTGTGAACAAATCAAACTTGACCTTAATGCTAGTTTAGTCTTTAGGATTTGCAAAGAAATTTGGGATTATGAGATTTAGACTTAGATAATTCTCGTAACGAAAGTTGGTTAGTTATAGCTCAGTGATTTGAGTTCAAGAACCATGCTAAAATCTGAGTCATGATTAATTGGTTTATCTGCATTCTCTGATTTCCTGAGAAACATCTTGAACCTATTTTTCTCCACTGAATTGACAACTCTTTAAACTACTTTATTGCTTACTGTTTTATTGATTGACTTAGCTTAATTCGAATCTATATAATCTATTGTGCGATTCTTGAGTCTCTGTGGTTCGACCCCTACATACTGCAACTGCAAAGCTGTTAGTACTTTAGGGTATTACATTTGAGCTTATCAAATTTGGCGCCGTTGCCGGGGACTTTTAATTCGCCATTAGATTTTAGTCTAGAATTTCGACTAAGTTCGATAGTTGATATATCATGGTTTTTACCCCATTTAAGCCATGATATAAGTCCTTTTTATAGAGTCTTTCTAGTGTTTTGTAGTATTTTAGAGTCTTTTACAGGTCTTAGCACGTTTGGAGCTTAATTGGAAATATTGGAGCTTTCTGGAACATTCTGGAGCGAAGCAGAAGATCCGTGTAGCTGAGACATCGAAATCACTTGAGTATCGATCGATACTGCCTAGTATCGATCGATACCCGGCGGGGAAACAAAAGGATCGCGACTTAATGAAGAGTTGAAGAATTGCAGAATTGGCCCAGAAGACTTTGATATTTACAAGAAGGCCCAAAACGTGTTTTAGGTTATAAATAGGATTTTACAGCCACCTGTTCAGGCTATGCTTTATTTTATAGTTTGATTTTACTTTGGTTTTAGAGAGACAAGTCTGAATCTCCCTTCGTCCGAGATCAGATCTCTAAACCCTTTTGATTATTCTATTGATGATTTATTCAAGCATATTGATTGTTTCATTCTCTATGTCTGAGTAGATCCACTTTAGGTTTAGGGTTTTCTCATAAAGGATTTCTTTGAATGCTAGGTTAATTATCTGTTTAGGATT
>PKML01057112.1:140230-163408 GCA_002933935.1 Eutrema yunnanense | reverse complement strand
ACCTTAGGTGAGCAAATTGATTATTCGCAAAGAGATTTGGTTTAATTGATTTGTGAACATATCAAACCTGTTATTAAAGCTGATTTAGACTTTAGGATTCGCAAAGAGATTTGGAATTCCTAGGATTTAGATTTAGATAGTTTTCGCAACGAGAGTTGGTTAATTATATTTTAGTGATTTGAGTTCAAGAACCGTGCTAAATCTGAATCCTGTTAGTTAGTTTAGCTGCATTCATTGATTTCCTGAGAAAAACCCTGGGCCTATATTTTCCTGATTGATTTACAACTCTTTTAATTTTCTGCATTGTTTTTAATTAACATCTGTTTGGCTTAGCGTAATTCGATACTTCATAATCTATTGTGTGATTTCTTGAGTCTTTGTGGTTCGACCCCTAGCTATACTATAACAACTGCTTTAGTACTTTTAGGGTATTAAATTGAGCATATCAATAGTGTCGAGCGACACCACCCAGTGTCGGTCGATACTCATCGTTTTATTTTACTCTTTTCTTATTTTTTTTACTTACGTGCCTTGTCTATTGTGTTTCAGGTGTATGCCCACTCGCGAAACCAGGAGGAACAAGAGCACTAAGCTAGTTATTCTTTCCAACAAGGAGCTAGCAAATTTGGAACGTGCAAACAGGAAAACAAAGAAGCGAGTAGAGATGAATAATCCAGTGGTATTGACTCGTGATGATGCTAGAGCTTTAAGAGACCAAGAGGGTCATTTGTGCAATGAGAGAGGGCAACGACTTGATGGAGATGGAAACGTCATTGTCCCTCCAGTTGTTGTTGAAGAGATTGCCGCGCCAGCTGCGCGCGACAATGAGGAGAATGTTGGGAATGCTGTGGTTAATCGTGGTAGGGCAATTGGTGAGTACAACAGGCCTGATCAGTTCTATGCCAATCGATCAGCGATTCGCCCTCCTGCTTTTCAGAGGAATGACTTTGAGCTGAAACCTGCGTACTACACTCTTGTGGGTCAGCACCCTTTTCATGGTCTTTCTCATGAACACCCCATGGATCACATTGAGAGGTTAGAGGACTTGGTTACTAGCATTAAGTACAATGGAGTGTCAAATGATTTCCTTTTCTGTAAGCTCTTTGATATGCTCAAATTAATACCTTATTCAGATACTAAAGCAGTTGTCGTAGTATAGCTAGGGGTCGAACACAAAGACTCACAAAGACACACAATAGATTATATAGATCCAAAATACGCTAAATCAAAAGATGTAAACGAAAACAAGTACGCAATTAAAAGTGTTGTAAATCAATGGAGGAAAATATAGGCCCAGGGTTTATCTCAGGAAATCAATGAATGCAGCTAAATTAACTAGCAGTATTCAGATTACGCACGTTTCTTGAACTCAAATCACTAAAATATAGCTAACCAACTCTCGTTGCAAAAACTATCTAAATCTAAATCCTAGGAATTCCAAATCTCTTTGCGAATCCTAAATTCTAAATCAGCTTTAAAGTTCAGGTTTGATATGTTCACAAATCAATTAAACCAAATCTCTTTGCGAATAATCAATTTGCTCACCTACATTCTATCAGGTAATTAATCGCACTGTCGTGCCTAATCAATTATATTAAGATCTAAGTTCTAGGTGATCAATCCAAAATTAGCTTTGAGAACAACCTATCGTGAAGAACTAATTTAGATTATGAACCCTAAGAAACTAATCAACCTAGCATTCAAAGAAATCCTTTTGAGAAAACCCTAAACCTAAAGTGGATTTACTCAGACATGGAGAATGAAACAATCAACATAACTAAATAAATCATCAAATAAATAATCAGAAAGAGTAAAACAAGGGTTCAAAATCTTCTCTCGGATCAACAGAGTTTCAGACTTGTCTCCCTCTAAATCTCTCTCAAAAACCAAAGTAAAATAAAGCATAGCCATTAAAGTGGCTGAGAAACCTAATTATATAGCTAAAACACGTTCTGGGTCATCTTGTAAATATCAAAGTCTTCTGGGCCAATTCTGCAATTCTTTAACTCTTCAATAAGTCGCGATCCTTCTGTTTCCTCGACGGGTATCAATCGATACCAGGAGGTATCGATCGATACTCATGTGATTTCGACGTTTCTGCTGCACGGATCTCTGCTTCGCTCCAGAATGTTCTAGAAAGCTCCAATATCTCCAATTATGCTCCAAACGTGCTATAACCTGTAAAAGACTCTAAAAGACTACAAAACACTAGAAAGACTCTATAAAAAGGACTTATATCATGGCTTAAATAGGGTAAAAACCATGATATATCAACTCCCCCAGACTTAGCCTTTGCTTGCCCTCAAGCAAATAGAAGACTAAACCAGAGAAAGAGGTTTGAAAACGTAGAGACTCACCTGTTCATGAACCATCGCAAGCACCCAAATGTTACCTAACCAGCTTTTGATCTAACCACCATGTATTTCTCCGTAGACATTCGCAGCTTTCCCAGACTCCACACATTATCTCACAGTATTGTTCAAATAAAGCCCTCATCGCCAGTTTCATCGCTGCAACCAATGTTCAAGAACCTTCTAGATTCTTTACCAGACAATATCATGACAAGGAACCACCATTTTTCACACTTTTTGTATCAATTTCTCTCCCCCCAGACTTATTTCTTATTATGATCCATGCATTTACATATTAAGGTTTGAGACGCAAGTATTGATGGTGTTAGCCACCGAATCCCCGGTTCTTCCCTCAAAAGTAATCAAAGGTGTAGGCGAATAGTGGTATCACAGGAAATTTTCCTAACCTCGCTTTCAACTTTGTGTGATCATTCCCTCTTAAGTAGAATAATAGGATCCTAGGAAACTTTCCTAGCCCTCTACTTAGAAGAAAATCATTTCATCTTTTAATGCATCTTATTACTTNATTGTTCAAATAAAGCCCTCATCGCCAGTTTCATCGCTGCAACCAATGTTCAAGAACCTTCTAGATTCTTTACCAGACAATATCATGACAAGGAACCACCATTTTTCACACTTTTTGTATCAATTTCTCTCCCCCCAGACTTATTTCTTATTATGATCCATGCATTTACATATTAAGGTTTGAGACGCAAGTATTGATGGTGTTAGCCACCGAATCCCCGGTTCTTCCCTCAAAAGTAATCAAAGGTGTAGGTGAATAGTGGTATCACAGGAAATTTTCCTAACCTCGCTTTCAACTTTGTGTGATCATTCCCTCTTAAGTAGAATAATAGGATCCTAGGAAACTTTCCTAGCCCTCTACTCAGAAGAAAATCATTTCATCTTTTAATGCATCTTATTACTTGTAACAGGGAGAGAAATACCATTATCTTAAACATATGGGTTCCTTTGTCAGATATGAATGATGAATCAAGCTCTATGAACACTAACCGCATTGATGAAGTGCAAAAATTGGCTCAGGGTTCAGAAGAACTCTGCTGGAGATATGGATGTTTTCTAGTCAACTGGTCAATCCTTGGATTTTTCATTAGTCGATCTAGAACTGATCATGTAACACTGTGCACTCAAAAACAAAATCAAATCAATAGGTTCAAGCACATGATCATTATCTCCAACAAGTTTTGACTCAATAAAACGACAAATTTTTTTTATTTTATGACTCTAAGAAAAACAAAAACAATGTCAGCAGACACCTCCCCCAGACTTGAGCAACACTGTCCCCAGTGTTATCTAGCCTAGAGTCAGTGAAAGAAAACAAAAGAACAGAATAAAATTGGGAAAACAAGAAGTTACCTTGTTGGAACATTGAGTATCGATCGACACACAGCCTGGTATCGATCGATACCAGACTTAAATCGACATGAACCTATCTCAATTGCGTAGGGTATCGATCGATACTGAAGGGTATCGATCGACACTCAGGCGATTTAGAGTTTGCTCCTTGTTTATCCTGACACAAAACGAAAAATAAAAACAAAATACTTATATATAGACTCACCAGTGGGTTGCCTCCCACTAAGCGCTCGTTTAACGTCAATAGCTTGACTGTAACGCCTTTCAGGCTGGATAAGAGTGAGAGCTTGCACCAAAACAGGCTCCACAACTTGACATTGCTAGCTTCAGAGTTTTGCTCAACATGCCTTCCACGAACTCTTTTCCCTTCGCTTTCAGCTCCGAAGTAAGAAGAACTCTAGCATTCGAGAATGGCTTCGAAGCTCCTTTGCACTTCACCTTGTACTCAATCGAATCTCCGTCACATCTCTGAGGGATTAAAGTGACATGGAGATTCTCGACTTTTTTGCTCTTGGCCTTCTTCTTCTTTGTTGCCTTAGCCTTCTTGACTACTTCCTTAGGAATGATGGGCGATTCAGCTGAAATGTCTGCGACAGTAGGCTCATCAGGAGGCTCTTCCAAAAGATCAACTGCCAGCGACTTTTTTGTAACAACCTCGATGCTAGAGACACGTGTGGGAACACTCCTAGGGGAATGACATCATAATAGACCCATCCGTCAATGTAAGAGAAAGAGATTCTCTTATTAGGCGTGTCTATGATTGCTCCAGCAGTAGCCATAAATGGTCGTCCCAGGAGTATAGGCATACGAGATATCGCACTCATCTCCACAACCAGAAAATCAATCGGCACCAGACAATCTCCTACTTTGACCAGCAAAGCAGAGATTGTACCGTATGGAAGTGAGGTGGAGTCGTTCGCGAGTGTGATAGATACCTTTGAAGATCAAATATCAGTGCCCAACCGTTCTGCAATTGCCCTTGAGATGACATTGACACTAGCCCCTGAGTCAACGAGAGACTCTTTGAAATCAACTCCAGAGATAGAGCATGGAACCACGAATTTCCCTGGATCTTCCCTTTGGGTCAACTGTCTCAGTGGAGGTGGTGCACCTCTAGCCTTAATGAAGAGTGCTTTAATCTCTTCCTCAGTTTCTCTGCAATCTTTGAAGTGACTTAGCAGAGGACGGTGTTGTAGAGCTTCTTCAAAAGACGATTCAGGGGAAATCCTTCTTACCATCTTCTCAAAGCCACGCAGCTGCTTTGGAGAGATGGGATCTCTGAGGTGTTTAGGAAGAGAATTCAGCTTCTTGGGCTTGCGAACTCTTTCTTTGTTCAACTCAGGTGTTTCCACAGTTTCTGGCTTGTTCTGCGAGGGGTATCGATCGACACCAAGTAAGGTATCGATCGATACTCTTGCTGTTGAATCATCCTTGACAGATTTATCATCATCAAGGGGAAGCTCCACAATCAGCTTATCCAGCATAGCTTTGCATCTGGCGTCCTCTACCCCCTTCTTAGCCTTCCCAAGAGCTTTGGGATAAGGTATCCTCGGTATATAGACTCTCTCTGCAAGTACTTTAGGCACCACGTTCGAAGTCTCAAGTGTTTCCTCAAAAATCGCCTCAGTATCGACCGATACAAACGGGGTATCGATCGATACACGGGTTTTGGAAGTATCCTGTTTCAGAATTGTAACTAGCATCGATCGACACTTGGGGGTATCGATCGATGCCTTGGCGATTTCATGATCCTCATCGAAATTTTCTGCACTTGAGGAGATCGCATTGACGTGTGCATTGTGTGAATGAACCGTGTTTCTTTTCGCATTTGCTGCAGTCTGAGCTACTTGCGTTTCCAGCATCCTGTGACTGGTATTGAGAGCCTCGATCCTTCCACTCAAATCGGTGTACACAGCATCCAGTTTCCCATTGAAGGTTACTGTCATCTTCTCCTGCCCTTGAACCAGCTGTTCAAGCATAGCCTCAATCTTACTCTCAAGAGCTTTGGGTGGTGGGGATTGGTACCCTCCTTGCTGAGCATTGTTGGTGAAGTTTCGATTGGCGTTGTATCCAAATCGCTGACCCTGAAAACCAGAACCACCAATGTAGTTAACATCTTTCACTTCATTCTCAGCAGCAAAGTGGACGACCTTTGTTGTCTTTCCCAGCAGAAGACTGTGCATAGAATCCAGCTGAGCTTTAACTTCATCGATCTGCGACCCATCCATGTTACCAGCCAGCTTCTTGCGCTCGAAGTCTGCGCTTTTGGTGCTACTGCTAGATGCAAAGTTCTCAATCAACACATAAGCATCCTCAGGGTACCTGGTGTTGAAATTACCATTGCTCGAAGCGTCCAGAGCCATTTGATACCTCCAATCTACTCCTCTAAAGAAGATACCCAGCAGCTGCACATCAGAGTATCCGTGATGTGGACAATCTCTCTGATACGATCTGAATCTCGTCCAAGCAGCCTTGAACGCCTCAGTAGGTCCTTGAGAAAATTGGAAGATTTTATTCCTCAGATCCTCAGATCGTGCATCATCGTAGAAGTTGATCAGGAAGGCTCTCTTAGTGTCCTCCCAAGTAGTTAGCGAACCAGGAGGTAGCTGCCTCAGCCAGTAGGTCGCATCTCCACCTAGAGAGTAGGGGAAGAGCTTGCAGAAGAGATAGTCGTAGGACACTCCATTGCTCTTGATGCTAGTGACCAAGTCCTCGAACTTCTCCACATGGTCCATCGGATGTTCATGAGGAAGACCATGAAAGAGATGCTGTCCCACAAGAGCAAAGTAAGCAGGCTTCAGCTCAAAGTCATTCCTCTCAAACGCAGGAGGACGAATCGCTGACCGATTGGCGAAAAACTGGTCAGGCCTGTTGTATTCACCAATCGTCCTTCCACGATTAACCACATCATTCATCGCGTTCCCAGCGACATTCGCAGCGACAACATGAGCAGGTGGCATGACGATCCCCTCTCCATCCAGACGTTGTCCTTGCTCATTGCAGAACCGACCCTCTTGGTCTCTGTAAGCACCAGCTGCATCACGAACCAACTGATTGTTGTTCATCTTAGCTGATTTCTTTGCTTTCTTGTTTGTGCGTTCCACAAGTGCTAGTTGCTCGAGTGACATATCAACTAGCTCATCGTTCTTGTTCCTTCTGGTTTCTCGATTAGGCATGCACCTGAAAACAAAAACCAAGAATGTACGTAACTGAAATATACGTAGGGTATCGACCGATACCTAAGGGTATCGATCGATACTCGGGCGATTTAGACGAATTTTTTAGCTAAAATCTAATGGCGAATTGAGTCCCCGGCAACGGCGCCAAATTTGATATGCTCAAATTAATACCCTATTCAGATACTAAAGCAGTTGTCGTAGTATAGCTAGGGGTCGAACACAAGGACTCACAGAGACACACAATAGATTATATAGATCCAAAATACGCTAAATCAAAAGATGTAAGCGAAAATAAGTACGCAATTAAAAGTGTTGTAAATCAATGGAGGAAAATATAGGACCAGGGTTTATCTCAGGAAATCAATGAATGCAGCTAAATTAACTAACATGATTCAGATTACGCACGTTTTTTGAACCCAAATCACTAAAATATAGCTAACCAACTCTCGTTGCGAAAACTATCTAAATCTAAATCCTAGGAATTCTAAATCTCTTTGCGAATCCTAAATTCTAAATCAGCTTTAAAGTTCAGGTTTGATATGTTCACAAATCAATTAAACCAAATCTCTTTGCGAATAATCAATTTGCTCACCTAGGTTCTATCAGGTAATTAATCGCACTGTCGTGCCTAATCAATTATCCTAAGATCTAAGTTCTAGGTGATCAATCCATATTAGCTTTGAGAACAACCTATGGTGAAGAATTAATTTAGATTATGAACCCTAAGAAGCTAATCAACCTAGCATTCAAAGAAATCCTTTTGAGAAAACCCTAAACCTAAAGTGGATTTACTCAAACATGGAGAATGAAACAATCAACATAACTAAATAAATCATCAAATAAATAATCAGAAAGAGTAAAACAAAGGTTCAAAATCTTCCCTCGGATCAACAGAGTTTCAGACTTATCTCCCTCTAAATCTCTCTCAAAAACCAAAGTAAAATAAAGCATAGCCATTAAAGTGGCTGAAAAACCTAATTATATAGCTAAAACACGTTCTGGGTCATCTTGTAAATATCAAAGTCTTCTGGGCCAATTCTGCAATTCTTCAATTCTTCAATAAGTCGCGATCATTCTGTTTCCTCGACGGGTATCGATCGATACCAGGGGGTATCGATCGATACTCATGTGATTTCGACGTTTCTGCTGCACGGATCTCTGATTCGCTCCAGAATGTTTCAGAAAGCTCCAATATCTCCAATTATGCTCCAAACGTGCTATAATCTGCAAAAGACTCTACAAGACTACAAAACACTAGAAAGACTATAAAAAGGACTTATATCATGGCTTAAATAGGGTAAAAACCATGATATATCACTCTTCCCATACTCTCTTGGTGGAGATGCAGCTTATTGGTTAAGCAGTTTCCGCCTGGATCACTGACTACCTAGGATGAGACTAAGAATGCCTTCTTGAACAATTTCTATGATGATGCAAGATCCGAGGAGCTTAGGAATAAGAACTCCCAATTTTCTCAAGGAGCGACTGAGGCGTTTAAAACTGCTTGGGTGAGATTCAGATCATATTAGAGAGATTGTCCACATCACGGGTTCACTAAGGTTCAGTTGCTGGGTATCTTCTTTAGAGGGATTGATTGGAGGTATCAGATGGCCTTAGATGATGCGAGTAATGGGAACTTCAACACCAGATATCCTGACGATGCTTATGTGCTTATTGAGAACTTGGCATCTAGAAATAATACCAAGAATGTAGACTTTGAGCGAAGGAAGCAGACTGGGAGCATGGATGGATCGCATATTGCTGAGGTTCAAGCTAAGCTGGATTCAATGCACAATCTTTTGATGGGAACGACGAAGAAGGCTGTTCACTTTGTTGATGAGGATTAGAATTTCGATGAGGATGAAGTGGAAGATGTTAACTACATTGGTGGTGCTGGTTTTCAAGGTCAAAGATATCAATACCAGCAAAACAACAACCGAAACTTCACCAACAATGCTCAACAAGGAGGGTACAAGTCTGAAGTCAATCCAACTAGTTTTGGAACAAAACAATTTGCCCAAAAACCACTCCAGAGCAGTGACTACACCCGAACTTATGGGAATTTATCTTATCAACCTCTACCTCCCAAAATCTCAGAGAACAAGGTTGAGTCTATGTTTGAACAGATTGTTCAGGGACAATAGAAGATGACAGTGGATTTCAATGGGAAGATGGATGCTTTGTACACATACCTGAATGGAAAAATCGAGGCTCTCAGTATTCATCAGAAGAAGCTGGAAACTCAGGTTGCCCAAACTGCATGAGCTGTGAAGAGGCAAGATGGTTTTCTTCCAGGGAAGACAAAGAATCCGAGGGAACACATTCATGCAATCACCTTGAGGAGTGGAAAAGATGTCAATCCATAAGTGAAAAAGAGCCTAACTACAGGAAATCTTGTTGAGCTTGTGGAAAATGACGATGAGGATTCAGGAAATCCCTGTGTGTCGAGCGACACCAGCCCGTGTCGAGCGACATCAGCCCGTGTCGAGCGACATAAGCCCAAAAACCTTCCCGAGACGTATCAAAGCCAAGTGTGTCGATCGACACCAATCATGTGTCGACCAACACGAATCCCGAGGCCAAAACGCAACCAAAGTTGATTGAAGAAAGGGTGTACAAACCTAAGATACCTTACCCTAAGCCTCTTAGGAAGACCAAGAAGGATGTAGAAGACACTAGATGCTAGACGATAATGGATAAGTTGATTGTTGAGCTTTCTTTTGTCGATGCTATCAAGACTTCCCCAGCCTTTAGGAGATATGTTAAGAAGATGGTATCAAGCAATGTGAACTTGAGGAAGGAGTTTTGATGATTACTCATGAGTGCATCACGATTCTGCTCAACAAGATCCCAGAGAAGCTACCAGATCCAGAGAGTTTTGTGTTGGATTGTACGATCTTCACGGAAAGATTTGAGCATTCTCTTTGTGATCTTGGCTCAAGTGTGAACCTCATGCCAGTTGCTCAACGAATGGGGATGACAGACTTCAAGTCCACTAGGATCTCACTGATACTTGATGATCGCTCAGTTCGACTTCCCGAAAGATTGCTCGAAGATGTTCCAATTCAGATTGGGAATTGCTTATTCCCAACTGATTTCATTGTCTTGGAATATGATGCAGAGCCCAAGGATCCTCTTATTCTGGGAAGGCCATTCTTAGCAACAGCTGGAGCTATGATCGATTGCAGGAATGGGAAGATAGCTCTTAACATTAGTGATTTGGTTATGACTTTCAACATGGAGAAGATGATGAAGAGACCAATTATCGATGGGCAGACTTTCTTTGTTGATACTTTCAGCGATATAGCTGAAGAGTATTTTCTGGAGATGCATCTTGAAGATCCACTAGAGAGAGCATTGGTCTGTTCAGCTGATTCAGAGGTGTATTTGAGTGATGTTGCTGCTGGATATGCTAAGATGCTTGACACAACATGAGCAGTATCGAGCGATACCACTGATGGTGTCGATCGACACCACCTGCGAGCATGCGAAGAGTTGGCCGAAACTTCTAAGAAAGGTGTTGTGCTTGGTGATTGGAGTGAGCAGAAAGCTCCTAAGGTCGAACTCAAACCACTCCCAGCAGATTTAAGGTATGTTTTTCTTGGTCCGAATTCCACATATCCAGTGATCATTAATGCTTCCTTAAACAACGCATAGATCACTTTGCTGCTGAGCAAGCTGCGCAAGTATCGCAAAGCTCTTGGCTTTTATCTTGATGATATTTCAGGTATATCCCCAGACTTGTGCATGCATAGGATTCATTTTGAAGACGAGTCAAAATCTTCAATTGAGCATCAGAGGAGGCTGAATCCGAACTTGAAAGAAGTGGTTAGGAAAGAGTTAATGAAGCTCTTGGAAGCAGGGATTATCTATGCCATTTCGGACAGCTCTTGGGTCAGTGCAGTTCACGTTGTACCTAAGAAAGGAAGGATAACTGTGGTGAAAAATGAGAAGGATGAGCTGATCCCTACTAGGACAATCACTGGACATCGCGTGTGTAGTGACTACAAGAAGTTGAATGCGGCCACAAGGAAAGATCACTTCCCATTACCATTTATTGATCAGATGTTGGAGAGGTTAGCAAGTCATCTGTACTATTGTTTTCTCGATGGTTACTCAGGTTTCTTTCAGATCCCGATACATCTAGAGGACCAAGAGAAGACGACCTTTACATGTCCTTATGGCACATTCGCTTACAGAAGAATGCCCTTCAGATTATGTAATGCTCCAGCCACTTTTCAGAGGTGTATGATGTTTATCTTCACAGACATGATTGAGGACTTTATGGAGGTATTCATGGATGATTTTTCATAGTATGGATCATCATTCAAGAGCTATCTTGATAACTTGTGCAAGGTGCTACAGAGATGTGAAGAGAAACACTTGGTTCTTAATTGGGAAAAGTGTCACTTTATGGTTCAGCATGGCATCGTTCTTGGGCACAAGGTTTCTGAGGCTGGGATAGAAGTTAACAGAGCTAAGATTCAAGTCATGACAAGCCTATAACCACCAAAATCTATAAAGGACATTCGAAGTTTCCTTGGTCATGCGGGGTTTTACAGAAGATTCATCAAGGATTTCTCAAAACTAGCCCGCCCACTCACCTCCCTATTATGCAAGGATGTCAAATTCGACTTCACCCATGATTGTCTTGCAGCCTTTGAGCAGATTAAGAAGGCATTGGTGAGTGCTCCCATTGTACAACCTCCGGATTGGAATATGCCTTTTGAGGTTATGTGCGACGCTAGTGATTTTGCAGTTGGACCAGTTTTGGGTCAGAGGAAGGATAAGAAGCTTCATGCTATCTACTATGCCAGCAAGACATTGGATGATGCTCAGCGAAACTCCAGCACCATAGAGAAAGAACTACTTGCAGTTGTTTTCTCCTTTGAGAAATTTCGGTCCTACCAGATTGGGAGCAAGGTGATTGCTCACACAAACCATGCTGCTATCAAATATTTGCTGCAGAATAAAGATCTCAAACCTCGCCTTTGCCGTTGGGTCCTTTTGCTCCAAGGCTTTGACATTGCAGTTAAAGACAAGAAGGGCATAGAGAATGGGGTTACTGACCATCTTTCGCGGAGAAGGATCGATGAAGACGTTCCTATTGATGATTTCCTACCAGAAGAGAACATCTACTTCATCGAAATTGGGCTACAAAGTGGTTCTACCGAAAAACTTCAAATTCCACGAGTTAATAGTTTTGGTATCGATCGATACTCACCTAGTGTCGGTCGATACCCTCCGACATTATGACCAATTTTGTCTATGGATGACGTTGGTGTTTCTGAAGGGCATCTAGCTGCTGTGACTGTTCCTGATCGACCATGGTACGCTGATATCGCCAACTATCTTGCTGCAGAGGACCAGCCAAAGCACCTCATGGGATACGATAGGAAGAAAATTTTTCGTAAAATTAGGAGATTCTTTTGGGATGATCCTTACCTGTACAAACACTGCTCTGATGGGATGTACATGAGATGTATTGTAGAGTCTGAGGTACCTGCAGTGCTGTTTCATTGTCATGGGTCTGAATATGCTGGACACTTTGCTACTTTCAAGACAGTGTCCAAGGTTCTTCAAGTAGGTTTTTGGTGGCCTACTATGTTTAAGGATGCTCAACTTTCATCTCGCAGTGTGATGTTTGTCAAAGGAGAGTGAAGATAAGTAAGAGACATGAGATGCCACAGAATTTCATCCTTGAGGTTGAAGTTTTTGATTGTTGGGGTAATTATTTCATGTATCATTTTCCTTCATCATATGGGACTAAGTACATTTTGGTTGCTGTAGACTATGCGTCCAAGTCTGTGGAAGCAATTGTTAGTCCAACCAATGCATCTTCAGTGGTCCTTAAGCTGTTCAAGAGCATTATTTTCCCTAGATTTGGAGTACCTCGAATTGTTATAAGTGATGGTGGCACTCACTTTATTAACAAGGTCTTCAAAAAGATGTTGAAGAAACATGGTGTGAATCATCGTGTAGCTACTTGATATGCTCAAATTAATACCCTAAAAGTACTAAGCAGTAGTTGCAGTATAGTAGGGGTCGAACACAAGGACTCACAGAAACACAAAATAGATTATATAGGTGAGATTTAAGATAAGCGATCAATGGTATTGAAAACATGACGTAATTTAAAACGGTTGTAAATTCAATTAGGAGAAAGCTAGGTCCAGGGTATTTATCAGGAAATCAATGAATGCAGATAAACTAACTAACATGATTCAGATTTAGCACGGTTCTTGAACTCAAATCACTAAGATATAGTTAACCAACTTCCGCTGCGAAAACTCTCTAAATCTAAATCCTAGGAATTCCAAATTCCTTTGCGAATCCTATTGTCTAAATCCTAAATCTAAATCCTAGGAATTCCAAATTCCTTTGCGAATCCTATTGTCTAAATCAGCTTTTACATCAGGTTTGATTTGTTCACAAAACAACTAAACCAAATTCCTTTGCGAATAGTTATTTTGCTCACCCTAGGTTCTATCTGATTTAGGTGATCAATCTAAAATTAGCTTTGCAAACAACATATGGTGAAGAACTAATTCAGATGGTGAATCCTAATAACTAATCAATCTAGCATTCAGAGATAACCCTTATGAGAACCCTAAACCTAACAAGAGATCTACTCAGACATTGAAATTGAAGCAATAAACATGTTTGAATAAATCATCAAATAAATCAGAAAGAGTAACAAGAGGGTTCGAAATCTTTTCTCAGAAGAACAGAGTTTCAGACTTGTCTCCCTTCAAAAAGCTCTCTCACAAAACCAGAATAAAATAAAGCATAGCCATGAAAGTGGCTGTAAAATCCTATTAAATAACCTAAATAACGTTTTGGGGCTTCTTGTAAATAATAAAGTCTTCTGGGCCATTTTGCAATTCTTCAACTCTTCATTAAAGTCGCGGATCGTGTCTGCCTCGATGAGTATCGACCGATACTAGACAGTATCGATCGACACTGATGCTTCATATCGGGTACTCAGCTACACGAACGTTTGATTTGCTCCAAAATGCTCTAGAAAGCTCAAATATCTCCAATTATGCTACAAACGTGCTAAAACCTGTAAAAGACTCTAAAACACTACAAAGTAGTAGAAAGACTCTATAAAATGGACTTATATCATGGTTTAAACGGGGTAAAAACCATGATATATCAATTACCCCAGACTTAGCCTTTGATTGCCTTCAAGCAAATAGAAGACTAAACCAGAGAAAGAGGTTTGAAAACGTAGAGACTCACCTGTTCTTGAAACGTTGCAATGACCCTTTTCCCAAGCACCCAAATTTCACCTAACCAGTTTTTGATCTAACCACCATGTACTTCTCCGTAGACATTCGCAGCTTTCCAGACTACACACATTATTTCATAGCATCGTTCAATCAAGCCATCCTCGCCAGTTTCATCGCTGTGATTAGTACCAAGAACCTTCTAGATTCTTTCCCATACAATATCATGACAATGAACCACCTTTTTTCACACTTTCTGGTATTATTTCTCTCTCCCAGACTTATTTCTGATTATGTTCTTTCTTTTGTTTTTTTTTAGCTTTGCATATACAAATCAAGGTGTTAGACGCGAGTATTGATGGTGTTGGCCACCGAATCCCTGGTTCTTCCCTCTCAACATATCAAAGGCGTAGGCGAATAATGACATCATAAGAAAATCCTAGCCTCGCTTCCAATCCTTTGTGTGATCATTCCTCACCAAGTAGAATAATGGGATCGTTGGAAATTTTTCTGACCCTTTACTCAGAAGAAAATCATCTCATCTTTTAGTGCATCTTATTAATTAACTTGTAACAGGGAGAGAAATACAATTACTTTAAACACATATGGGTTCCTTTGTCAGATACGAATGATGAATCAAGCTCTATGGGTACTAACCACATTGATGAAGTGCAAAAATTTGGCTCAGACTTTAAAGAACTTTGCTGGAAACATGAGTGTCTTCTAGTCAACTGGTCAGTCTTTGGATTTTTTATTAGTCGATCTAGAACTGATTCTGTAACAATGGTCACTTAAAAGCAAGGTCAGATCAATGGATTCAAGAAAAAGATCACACTCTCAGACAAAGTTTTGACTCAATAAAACAACGAATGACTCTAAGAAAATCAAAAACAAAGTCAGCGACTACCTCCCCCAAACTTAAACAACACTGTCCCCAGTGTTATCTAGCCTAGAGTTGGTGAAAGAAAATCAAATGGACCAAGTGGATTGTGAAAAATCAAGAAGTTACCGTGCTGGAACATCGAGTGTCGACCGACACACGACCTGGTATCGATCGATACTAGGCTTAAGTCGACATGATGAACCGTCTGAATCGCGTAGGGTGTCGACCCATACCAATGGGGGTATCGATCAACACTCAGGTGATTTCGTGTTTGCTCCTTGTTTATCCTGACACAAAACACAGAACGAAAAATAAAAAGAAAAAGACTCAAAGACAAACTCACCAGTGGCTTGCCTCCCACCTAGCGCTCGTTTAATGTCATTAGTTTGACTGTACCGCTGTTCAGGCAGTGGGTTCATCATCCAGAGGCATTATGTGTCATTCTGGAATCTTGGCTTTCGCCCAATAGTGCTTCACCCTTTGTCCATTTACAGTGAACTCCCCTCCTGAAGGATTTGCCAGGACAATCGCACCGTGTGGTCGAACTTCCTTAACTATGAAAGGACCTGACCAACGAGAACGCAGTTTACCAGGAAACAATTGCAAACGAGAGTTATACAGAAGTACCTGATCATTTGGTGCAAAGTGTATGGAGATGATCTTCTTGTCATGGTATGCCTTAGTCCTCTCCTTGTACAGCTTCAAGTTCTCATAGGCAAGATACCTAATCTCATCGAGCTCATTCGGATTGATCAATCGCTTCTCAGCAGCATATTTGATGTCGAAATTCATCATCTTTGTAGCCCATGCTGCTTTATGCTCGATCTCCAGTAGAAGATGGCATGCTTTTCCATACAGCAAGTGAAACGGTGTAGTTCCAAGTGGCGTCTTGAAAGTAGTCATGTAAGCCCAAAGTGTGTCATCTAGCTTCACAGACCAATCCTTCCTGGTAAAATTCGCTGTCTTCTCCAGAATCTCTTTGATCTGTCTGTTGGAGACCTCAACTTGTCCACTGGTCTGAGGATGATAAGGAGTAGCAACACGATGGTTCACACCATATTTCTTCAGCAACCTCTCAAAAATTTTGTTGACAAAGTGAGAGCCACCATCACTTATGACAATTCGAGGTACTCCAAATCGAGGGAAAATGATGGTCTTAAACAGCTTAATAACCACCGAAGAATCATTGGTTCTGCTATCAATGGCTTTAACCCACTTAGACACATAATCTACAGCAACCAAGATGTATTTGTGTCCATATGACGAAGGAAAGGGACCCATAAAATCAATGCCCCAACAATCAAGGTTGAAGTTATGTGGCATCTCATGTCTCTTACTGATTTTCCCTCTCCTCTTACAGGCATCGCATTGTGAAACGAAAACCTTGAACATAGTAGGCCATCAGAAGCCTGCTTGAAGAACCTTGAAAACTGTCTTCAAAGTGGCAAAGTGTCCAGCATAGTCGGATCCATGGCAATGAATCAACACATTAGGCACCTCTGATTCAGCAATGCACCTTCTGTAGACACCATCAGAACAGTGCTTGTACATGTAAGGTTCATCCCAAAATTATCGTCTTACGTCTCGCAAGAACTTCTTCTTGTGATAGTTCTTGAGGTGCTTTGGTTCTGCATCTGCAGCGAGGTAGTTGTCGATATCAGCATACCATGGTTGATCAGAATCGGCTGCAGCTACGAGATACTCCTCTGAAACGCCAAGGTGTTCAACAGTCAGAACCGGTTCGGAAATCGCCAGGTATCGACCGACACCATAGGAGTGTCGATCGATACCGAGACCTGCAATTCGTGGGAATTACTGAGTTTTTGTGAAACCCATCTGAAACTCTGTTTCAATGAAGTAAAGGGATTCCTCTAGTAGTTGATTAGCAATAGGGACTTCTGCATCGATCCGAATCATCGAGAGGTGGTCAACGACTCCGTTCTCTATTCCTTTCTTGTCCTTAACCTCGATGTCGAAACCCTGTAGCAAAAGAACCCAACGACAAAGGCGAGGCTTGAGATCCTTGTTCTGCATCATATACTTGAGAGCAGCATGATCAGTATGAACAATCACTTTGCTCCCAATCAAGTAGGATCAAAATTTCTCAAAGGAGAAAACGACCGCAAGTAGTTCCTTCTCTGTGGTACTGTAATTTCTCTGAGCATCATCCAATGTCCTGCTGGCATAGTAGATGACGTGCAGCTTCTTATCCTTTCTCTGACCCAGAACAGATACAACATCAAAATCACTAGCGTCGCACATGATCTCAAACGGCAGAGTCCAATCAGGAGATTGCACAATAGGAGCACTCACCAAAGCCGTCTTAATCTCCTCAAAGGCTGCAAGGCAGTCAGGTGTGAAATCGAATTTGATCTCCTTGCATAATAAAGAAGTGAGCGGGCGTGCTATCTTGGAGAAATCCTTGATAAACCTCCTGTAAAACCCAGCATGACCAAGGAAGCTTCGAATATCCTTCACAGAATTTGGTGGTTGGAGACTTGTCATAACCTGAATTTTGGCCTTGTCAACTTCGATCCCAGCCTCGGAAACCTTGTGCCCAAGTACGATGCCATCCTGAATCATAAAGTGACACTTTTCCCAATTAAGGACCAAGTGTTTCTCTTCGCATCTCTGTGTTGTTCAAAGAAGCATTAACAATCACTGGGTATGTAGAATTAGGACCAAGAAAACTATACCTCAGATTTGGTGGGAGTGGCTTTAGTTCAACCTTAGGAGCATTCTCTGCACTCCAATCTCCAAGCCCAGTAGTTTGCTTAGAACTCTCGGCCAACTCTCCTTCTAGTCGCAGGGTATCGACCGATACTGGGAGAGTATCGATCGATACCGTTGATGCTGAATCGAGCATCTTCGAGTATCCAACTGTATCATCACACGAATGACCCTCTGAAGCGGCTGAACAGACCAATGCTCTCTCTAATGGGTCCTCAGGCTGCATCTCCAGGAAGTACTCTTCAGCTATGTCACTGAAGGTATCGACAAAGAAAGTCTGCCCATCAATGGTTGGTCTCTTCATCATCTTGTCCATATTGAAACTCATGACCAAATCACCAATGTTGAGAGCGATCTTCCCGTTCTTGCAATCAATCAAAGCACCAGCTGTTGCATGGAATGGTCTGCCTAGGATAAGAGGATCCTTAGGCTCATCATCGTACTCCAGGACGATAAAATCTGTTGGGATCAAGAAATTTCCAATCTTAATCGGGACGTCTTCGAGTAACCCCTCTGGAAGTCTAACATAACGATCAGCAAGTATCAGGGAAATCCTCGTGGTTGTGAAGTCTGTCATCCCCATCCTTTTGGCAACTGAGTATGGCATGAGGTTGACACTTGAGCTTAGGTCACAAAGAGAACGCTCAAATCTGTCTGTGAATATCGTACAATCCAACACAAAACTCCTAGGGTCTGGTAGCTTCTTTGGGATCCTGTTGGTCAGGATTGCACTGCACTCGTGAGTAATCATCAAGCATCCGTCTTCAAGGTTCACATTGCTGGACACCATCT
The DNA here is from genome assembly GCA_002933935.1 of Eutrema yunnanense. Lineage (NCBI taxonomy): Eukaryota > Viridiplantae > Streptophyta > Magnoliopsida > Brassicales > Brassicaceae > Eutrema > Eutrema yunnanense. The sequence continues at coordinate 144,864 of PKML01057112.1, read as the reverse complement.
TCATGATGTATCTTCTGAAAGCTGGAGAAGTCTTGATAGCATCGATGAAAGGAAGTTCCACAATCAACTTATCCATAATCGCCTTGCATCTAGTGTCTTCTACCTCCTTCTTAGTCTTCCCAGAAGCCCTGGGATAAGGTATCCTTGGTGTGTAAACTCTTTATGCAACTACTTTGGGTACTTCCTTCGAAACCTTAGGAGTTGATTCGATTGCGGGATTAGTATCGATCGATACTGGAGTGGTATCGATCGATACAGTCGGTTTTGATTTGTCCCGTGAAAGTATTTTGATAGGTGTCGATCGATGTTGGCTAGTGTCGATCGATATTGGCACGATTTTGGTATCCTCATTGTCAAGATCGACGAAAATATCCGGAGCTTGGGCAATTTTTACTCCTGGAGTGACCTCTTTTCCACTCCTCAAGGTGATTGCATTGATATGAGCCCTTGGGTTCTCTACTTTCCCTGGAAGAAAACCTTCTTGTTATTTCACAGCCTCTGAAGTCTGAGCTATCTGAAGTTCCAGCTTCTTCTGCTGAATATCAATAGCGTCGATCCTTCCACTCAGATCATTGTATAGGACATCAATCTTCCCATTGAAATCCACAGTGAGCTTCTGCTGTCCTTGAAGAAGTTGTTCAAACATAGACTCGATCTTGCTATCTGGAAGCTGAGCAAGTACAAGTTGAAAGATGAGTTTACATAGTTCCTCATATACCCACTGTTCTGAGATGATCTCTGACCAAACTGATTTGAACCTCCTTGCTGAGAGTTGTTGTTGAAGTTTCGGTTGTTGTTGAATTGATTCCTCTGGCCTTGAAAACCAGAACCACCAATGTAGTTGACATCCTCTACTTCATCCTTGTTGAACACCTCAACATCTTCTGCAAAGTGAACATCCTTTTGTGTTTTTCCCATCAGAAGATTGTGCATAGAATCCAACATAGCTTGAAAATCAGTAATCTGTGAGCCATCCATGTTACCAGCTAGCATCTTCCTCTCATAATCTATTGCTAGACGCCAAGTTCTCAATCAGGACATAGGCTTCATCAGGATACCTGGTGTTGAAGTTTCCATTGTTTGGAGCATCCAAAGTCATCTGATACCTCCAATCAAGTCCTCTGAAAAAGAAACCCATCAGCTGAACATCAGAGTATCCGTGATGTGGACAATCTCTCTGATATGATTTGAATCTCGTCCAAGCAGCCTTGAACGCCTCAGTACCTCCTTGAGAAAACTGGGAGATCTTGTTCCTCAGATCCTCGGATCTTGCATCATCATAAAAGTTGGTCAGGAAAGCGGTCTTAGTCTCCTCCCAGGTAGTCAGCGATCCAGGAGGCAACTGCTTCTGCCAGTAAGTTGCTTCCCCACCAAGAGAGTATGGGAAAAGCTTGCAGAAGAGATAGTCGTAGGACACTCCATTGCTGTTGATGCTAGTGACCAAATCCTCGAACCTCTCAATATGATCAATGGGATTTTCGCTGGAAAGACCATGAAAAAGGTGTTGTCCCACAAGAGTGTAGTATGCATGTTACAGCTCAAAGTCATTCCTCGGAAAAGCAGGAGGTCGGATCGCATCGGTTTGCGTAAAACTGGTCAGGTCTGTTGCACTCACCAATCGTTCTACCACGATTAACCACAGCATTCCCATCATCCACTGCGTTCGCGTTCCCAGCGGCATTCACGGCGACAACAGGAGCAGGTGGAATGATGTTCCCCTTTCCATCCAGACGTTGTCCTCTCTCATTGCACAACCGACCCTCTTGGTCTCTGTAAGCACCAGCTGCATCTTGAACCAACTCCACTTTATTGTTGTTAATTTTTGCTGGCTTCTTTGCTCTTCTGTTTGTGCGTTCCAAAAGTGCTAGTTGCTCGAGTGCCAGATCAACTAGCTGAGTGCTCTTGCTCTTTCTGGTTTCACGATTAGGCATACACCTGAAAACAAGAGTCAAGAACGTAAGTAACAAAAAAAACGTGATGAGTACCGATACCAAGTGGTGTCGATCGATATCAACAAAAAGAGAACGGTGAGTATCGACCGATACTAGATAGTATCGATCGATACCGATGAGCTTAGTCGAAATTCTCAGACTAAAATCTAATGGCGAATTGAGTCCCCTGCAACGGCACCAAATTTGATATGCTCAAATTAATACCTTAAAAGTACTAAGCAGTAGTTGCAGTATAGTAGGGGTCGAACACAATGACTCACAGAAACACACAATAGATTATATAGGTGAGATTTAAGCTAAGTGATCAATGGTATTAAAAACATGACGTAATTTAAAACGGTTGTAAATTCAATTAGGAGAAAGCTAGGTTCGGGGTATTTCTCAGGAAATCAATGAATGCATATAAACTAACTAACATGATTCAGATTTAGCACGGTTCTTGAACTCAAATCACTAAGATATAGTTAACCAACTTCCGCTGCGAAAACTATCTAAATCTAAATCCTAGGAATTCCAAATTCCTTAGCGAATCCTAAAGTCTAAATCAGCTTTTAAATAAGGTTTGATTTGTTCACAAAACAACTAAACCAAATTCCTTTGCGAATCGTTATTTTGCTCACCCTAGGTTCTATCAGGTAATTAATTGCACTTCCGCGCCTAATCAATTATCCTAAGATCTAAGTTCTATGTGATCAATCTAGAATTAGCTTTGCAAACAACCTATGGTGAAGAACTAATTCAGATGGTAAATCCTAATAACTAATCAATCTAGCATTCAGAGATAACCCTTATGAGAACCCTAAACCTAACAAGAGATCTACTCAGACATGGAAATTCAAGCAATAAACATGTTTGGATAAATCATCAAATAAATCAGAAAGAGTAACAAGAGGGTTCGAAATCTTCTCTCGGACGAACATAGTTTCAGACTTGTCTCTCTTCAAAAAGTTCTCTCACAAAACCAAAGTAAAATAAAGCATAGCCATTAAAGTGGCTGTAAAATCCTATTAAATAACCTAAATCACGTTTTGAAGCTTCTTGTAAATTATAAAATCTTCTGGGCAATTTTGTAATTCTTCAACTCTTCATTAAAGTCGCGGGTCATGTCTGCTTCGATGAGTATCGACAGATGCTAGGCAGTATCGATCGATACCGACGCTTCAAATCGGGTACTCAGCTACACGAACGTCTGTTTCGCTCCAAAATGCTCCAAAAAGGTCCAATATCTCCATTTATGCTCCAAACATGCTAAAACCTGTAAAAGACTCTAAAACACTACGAAATAGTAGAAATACTCTATAAAATGGAGTTATATCATGGCTTAAATGGGGTAAAAAAACATGATATATCAATACTCCTTATCATCCTCAGACTAGTGGGCATGTTGAGGTCTCCAACATGCAGATTCAGGAGATTCTTGAGAAGACAGTGGGTACAACTCAGAAGGATTGGTCTGCAAAGCTGGATGATGCACTTTGGGTTTATAGGAATGCCTTCAAGACACCACTTGGGACCACACCGTTTCACTTGCTTTATGGAAAAGCATGTCACATTCCAGTGGAAATCGAGCATAAGGCAGCAAGGGCTACAAAGATGATGAACTTTGACATCAAGTATGCTGCTGAGAGGCGATTGATTCAGCTGAATGAGCTAGATGAGATTAGACACCACGCCTATGAGAATTCGAAGCTGTACAAAGAGAGGACTAAGGCGTATCACGACAAGAAGATCCTCTCTAGACACTTTGAGCCCAATGACCAAGTACTTCTGTATAACTCTCGTTTGCAATTGTTTCCTGGCAAATTGCGTTCTCGTTGGTCAGGTCCTTTCACAATCAAGGAAGTCAGACCACATGGTGCAGTTGTCCTGATAAGTCCTGAAGGCAAAGAGTTCACTGTCAATGGACAAAGGGTGAAACACTATTGAGGATGTGCGTGCTGGATTGGGGTGGTCACTGGGTGGATCACTTGAGCTTGGTAGAGTTTGCGTATAACAATAGCTACCAGGCGAGTATTGGGATGGCTCCATATGAGGCTCTGTATGGGAGGCCATGTCGTACCCCCTTGTGTTGGACACAAGTGGGGGAGAGGAGCACTTTGGGTGCGAGTTTTGTTCAGGAAACCACGGAGAAGATTCGGGTTTTGAAGCTGAACATGAAAGAGGCCCAAGATCGGCAAAAGAGTTATGCCGATAAGAGGCGGAAAGAGCTTGTGTTTGAGGTGGGAGATAGTGTGTATCTCAAGATGGCTTTACTGAGAGGTCCGAACAGGTCCATTGCTGCGACTAAGTTGAGTCCGAGGTATTTGGGGCCGTTCCGGATTGTAGAGCGTGTTGGATCGGTAGCGTATCGGTTGGAGTTACCCGCGGTTATGCAAGCATTTCATAAGGTCTTCCATGTGTCGATGCTGAAGAAGTGTTTGCATAGGGGTGACGAGGTATTGGCTGAGATTCCGCCAGATCTCCAGCCCAATATGACCGTTGAGGCGAGACCTTTGAGAGTTCTCGAGCGGAGGGTCAAGGAGCTTCGTCGGAAGAAGATTCCGATGATGCGAGTTCTGTGGGACTGTGGCGGGGTGCAGGAGGAAACTTGGGAGCCAGAGGCTAGGATGGAAGCGAGGTTCCAGAAGTGGTTCCAGAAGCAAGCTGCGGCTTGAGTTCCATCGAGAGGTTCCAGTTTCGGTT
>PKML01057112.1:102355-124011 GCA_002933935.1 Eutrema yunnanense | reverse complement strand
ATTTACATCGAATATTTTACATCGATTTTACATCGTTCAATAATTTACATCGATTTTACATCGATTTTAAATCAATAGTTTTACATCGATTTTACATCGTTCAAAAATTTACGACGAATTTACATCGAATAATTTACATCGATTTACCAACGCATTTACAGCTACCGTTTACGACGAATTTACGACGGATTATCAAAACAGGAATTGTATAATTCGATGTAAAATCGATGTAATGTTTCATCATATTACGACGATTTTACGACGAATTATCGAAAAAAAAATTGTATAATTCGATGTAAAATTGATGTAATGTTTCATCGTAATATCGATGTAATGGATTCGTCGTAAAATCGATGTAAATTTACATCGATTTTACGACGAATATTATGCGATGATTTTACGACGATTTCTAGGCCTCCTTAATTTTACGACCAATTTACTACGATTTCCGATTAACGACGATCATATTACGACGAATTGTTATTCGTCGCTAATCCGTCGTAAACCATGTTTTACGACCGATTTACGACGATTCTCTTAGTTGTAAAACGGCAGTTTTCTTGTAGTGGTAGATTAAAGTAGCCATCAATTTCCTTAGAAATAGTTTAGTTGAAATTTTTCGTTTTTCGTTCTTTACAATTCTAGTTACAAAAACCCTATAAAAATATATTCGTTCTATGTTTATTTACTATACAGTGTCTAAAGTCTCATAGAACAACACTCTCTCCATGTGGATCGATACCTCAAGTACTACAACGCACATTTGTGCACTTGCAGGCTTTAAGGTTTATCAATTTAAGACCTGAAGTTTCGGAGACGAATTCGATACGCATCAAGTTTTTTGCGCCTTTGCTGGGAAGAGATCAGTACAGTATCTATCACACCTTAGAGGTTAGTAGAACGACTCTTGAAGAAACTTGTTCTATTTGATTTTTGGTTTTGTTTTTCTTCGTTTCAGGCTTTAAAACATGGACTCCCCTCTGGAGCGAGATTGCTACTACGAGCGGGGTTACTATGACCCATTTTGCGCTCACCACTGTCACGACTCACATGCTATGTGTGACTCGTTTTACATGGATCGGAAACCGGCACCGACCAACTACTCTCAAGGAAGCCACAAGCCTCCTTACTACCGAGACGAACCTTTTGCGTCTCCCATTGTCAACTCTAGACAACAAGCATACCGCATTCCTCACCAAATCATGAACCAGCACGATGAAAGCTTGGAATTCAGCGCTCGTTTGAAGCGACTAGAAGACGTCATCAACAAAACCACCAAGTCCCAAGCAAAGTTCGGAGCCAATTTAAATGAGAGAATAAATTCCATCTCCGTCGAATTCAACAAGAAGTTCGATGACCTTACTGCCCACGTCAAAGTCCTTGAAGAACAGACCCTAAAAGACGCTACAACACTAAACAAGAGGATGAAACTCGTTGAAGAAAAACAAGGAAGACAAAAGTTCGATATCCAGAAAGCTAATGATGGGGTACGTACTTTGAACTACAAGCTTGATGATTTGGATAACTCCATCAATGACAACAGTAACACTACCTACAACTACACCGTCGAGCTTTGGGAAGGAGTAGGAGAAGTTGAGGACAAAATGAGAGAGCTCGATCTTACACTAGAGCGACTTATTTAAGCTATCGACGAAGTAGAAAAGAAACTGGAGAGAATATCTAAAGATCATGAGGAGCATGATACAACACTTGAAGTACATGTCCCTGACATGGAAGAGAAGCCAAATGATCCTTTGGAGGAGGAAAACACCGAAGGAGATGAAGAAGACGACGAACTGAACAAGTCCCCACAGACTCCTCTCACCACTGGTGCGAGCTCTCCGGCCGTGGCCAGCCCTCCCTCCGCCGCGGGTGCAGCCACCAGACCCGCAGCCAGCCTCCAATCCACCGTGCCTCCGTCTGTTGGAGCCGCGACCAGCCTCTGCTCGTCTACCCTTGAACCGTTTGAGTCTCGTACACTTTCTCTCGAGCAAGCTGCATTCTCCATTGAAAATCAAACTTCAGATGAGCCTTCAAGCGACATGGAACCAGATTTATATGCACCTTGCAAGGTGACTCAAGCTCATGAAGAAGTCTCATCCTCTTCATCAACGACACTTCAAAGGAGCCCACCAAGGAGGATCTACATGCCCTATATGCCTTACTCAGCCTTTGAAGAAACACTTCCAACAAGCCCAATGCATGATAAGAAAAGAATACATAACATAACCCGGTAGAGATTGATTGATTTCAACCACTTCGTGAGGTCAATCCCGATGCATATCTCTTTCGAAGAAGTTTGGGAAATGGGACCGCTACATCATGGAAAGCAAGGAGGATATTCACACTTATTTCAGGAGAGCAAGACATTCATCAACACCGTATGCCACTTCCTATGCTATCTGAATCTTCCATCCCGAGAAGCACCGAGGATATCCGAACAAGATAAGCCGAGAAAAGCTAGAAGAATTCAACAACGTTGTTCGTGGTCTACCTCGAGGTACTACCTTTGCTAGAGCTTGCATGGATCATATGATTGGTCATTTCTTTTGTGAAAGCAAGGAGTCCATAACGGAGATAGCAGATCTTTTCGACAATGCCATGAACGGAAAACCCGTTAGGAGTCTCCACAAAATTGAAGAACAAGGTCAGTTCCTTATCACTTGTAGCATCCGTGGAGTTGAATTTAAGAACGTTCTTTGTGATTCCAGAGCTTGCTTGAGCATCATGTCAAAATCGACCACAAAGCGCATCGGTATAAAGCACATACGTCATACCCGGACAAAAAATCAGCATGGCCGACGAGACTTGTGCCACACCAAAAGGGATTGCCCGAGACATGCCAATAAGAATCGGAGATTGCATAGACCCCGTCGATTTTTATATCGTCCAAACAACAAAGAAAGATGCAACACCGATAATTCTAGGATGGCCGTTCTTATCAACCGTTGGAGCCATCATGGATTGGCCAAATCGACGTGTTTCATTCGCTAACATCGACAAAGACGTGTTCTACACTGCCGTACCACTCAAAAAAGAGAAGAAAGACGTTCTAGAACGATGGATCCCGAACTTGATCCCGATCCACGAACGAGTGATGATTCACATGACGAGGAAACCAAAAGAAGATCAAAGAAGACTTGTCGTAAGACACTGTCTTTCTACGACTGAGCTCACCTCGATACCAACGTCGAGCTAAACGACTTTAAACAAAAGCGCTCAATGGGAGGCAACCCATTTTAGGTACATTTTTCTTTCTAGTTTTTCTTTTTTTTTCTACTAACTTTTTCTTTTCTTAGTTTCAGCTTTATAAATAAATCAAAAAGACAAAAAGATGGAGACACGGTTCGAAGTTGCTCGGTCCAACCCAAACCGGAAGGAAGTACTTGACCGCATGAAGAAGCTCGACCGCGGGTGCGTTTCACTGACCCGCGGCAAACCAGCCGTTGGCCGCGGTCGTGATCAACCGACCTATGGCCGGCTTACTGATATATCATAGTTTTTACCCGCTTTTAACAATGATATAGGTCTTATTTATAGAGTCTTTCTAGTATTTTTGGAGTCTTTTTGAGTTTTTACAGGGTTAGGTACGTTTGGAGCTTAATTGGAGACATTGAAGCATTTTGGAGCATTTTGGAGCATTTTGGAGCTAAGGGTCGATTTGAGGTCTTGGTGTCGACCTACACCAATCTGAAGAGTCGACACAGAAGATGTGTATCGATCGATACCACTTATGGTGTCGGTCGATACTGATCGCATGAAGAGAAGGATCACTACTTTTTACAAGTCTGCAGATTTTACACTTCTGTCCAAAAGACTTTAATAATTACAAGAAACCCCAAAACGTGTTTTAGCATTATATTTAGGGTTTTCAGCCACCTGTTTTGGCTACGCTTGATTTTACTTTGGTTTTGTGAGAGAGTTTTCTGAGGTACACGAGTCTGAAAAGATTTTGAACCCTTTTGTTACTCTTATCTTTATTATTTATTTCAGAGATCAATTCAATCATGTTGTTTGTTTCATTCTCCATGTCTGAGTAGATCTCCTGTTAGGTTTAGGGTTCTCATAAAGGATCTATTTGAATGTTGGGTTGATTTATTGGTTAGGGTTCATAATCTGAATTAGTTCTTCACCATATGTTGTTCTTAAAGCTTATTCTAGATTAGCTACCTGGATATAAGATCTTAGGTTAGTCAATTAGACACGACAGTGCAATTGATAATCTGACAGAACCTAGGGTGAGCAAAATAACTATTCGCAAAGAGATTTGGTTTAGTTGTTTTGTGAACATATCAAACCTGAACTTAAAGCTAGTTTAGTCTTTAGGATTTGCAAAGAGATTTGGAATTCTGAGATTTAGACTTAGATAATTCTCGCAACGACAGTTGGTTAATTATAGCTTAGTGATTTGAGTTCAAGATCCGTGCTTAAACTGAATCCTGATTGATTGATTTGCCTACATTTTCTGATTTCCTGGGAAATACTCTGGACCTATCTTTCCTCCATTGAACTTACAACCTTTAATTTACGTTATTGCTTTCAATTTCGTTGATCTGCTTAGCTTAATTCAAACCTAATTAATCTATTGTGTGATTCTTGAGTCTCTATGGATTCGACCCCTAAATACTACAATCGACAAAGCTGTTAGTACTTTAGGATATTACATTTGAGCTTATCAAATTTGGCGCCGTTGCAGGGGACTCTTAATTCGCCATTAGATTTTAGTCAAGAATTTCGACTAAGCCCGTGTATCGATCGATACTAGTCAGTGTCGGTCGATACTCGTCGTTTTTTTTTTGTTACTTACGTGCCTTGTCTTTTGTGTTTCAGGTGTATGACTAATCGCGAAACCAGAAGAAACATGGGCACTTATCTAGTTAATCTTTCCAACAAGGAACTAGCAGATTTGGAACGCACAAACTGGAAAACAAAGAAGCCATCAAAGATGAACAATCCAGTGGTATTGACTCGTGATGATGATGGAACTTTGAGAGACCAAGATGGTCATTTGTGCAATGAGAGAGGGCAACGACTTGATGGGGATGTAAACATCATTGTCCATCCAGTTGTTGTTGATGTGGTTGATCGTGGTAGGACAATTGGTTAGTACAACATGCCTGATCTGTTCAATGCCAATCGATCAGCGATTCGCCCTCCTACTTTTCACAGGAATAACTTTGAGCTGAAACCTGCATACTTCACTCTTGTGGGTCAGCACCCTTTTCATGGTCATTCTCATGAACACCCCATGGATCACATTGAGAGGTTTGAGGACCTGGTTACTAGCATTAAGTACAATGGAGTGTCCAATGATTTCCTCTGCTGGAAGCTCTTCCCATACTCTCTTTTTGGAGATGCAGCTTATTGGCTTAAGCAGTTGCAGCCAGGATCACTGACTACCTAGGAGGAGACTGAGAATGCCTTCTTGAACAACTTCTATGATGATGCAAGATCCGAGGAGCTTAGGAATAAGATCTCCCAGTTTTCTCAGGCAGCGACTGAAGCGTTTAAGGCTGATTGGATCAGATTCAGGTCATATCAGAGGGATTATCCACATCACGGGTTCACTAAGGTTCAGCTGTTGGGTATCTTTTTCAGAGGGATTGATTGGAGGTATCAGATGGCCTTGGATGCTGCGAGTAATGGAAATTTCAACACCAGATATCCTGACGATGCTTATGTGCTTATTGAAAACTTGGCATCTAGCAATAACACCAAAAATGCAGACTTTGAGCGAAGAAAGTAGACTGGGAGTTTGGATGGATCGCAGATTGCAGAGGTTCAAGCTAAGTTGGATTCAGTGCACAATCTCTTGACGGAAAAGACCGAAAAAGCGGTCCACTTTGCTGCTGACAATGAAGTAGAAGATGTTAACTACATTGGTGGAGCTGGGTTTCAAGGTCATAGGTATCAATACCAGCAAAACAACACCTGAAACTTCACCAACAATGCTCAGCAAGGAGGTTACCAATCTCCACCACCCAAAATTCTTAAGAACAAGGTTGAATCTATGCTAGAACAGCTTTTCCAGGGACAGCAGAAGATGACAGTAGCCTTTAATGGGAAGATGAATGACATGTATGCAGACCTGAATGGGAAAATTGAGTCTCTCAGTATTCATCAGAAGATGCTGGAAACTCAAATAGCTCAGACTACATCAACTGTCAAGGGAAAGAGGGCTCATTCACAGAATGAATACGTCAATGTAATCACCTTAAGAAGTGCTGAAGAGGTCACTGCAGTGGTAGAAAAGGGTTTGAATGCAGAAAAATTCGGAGAGATTGAAGGTGATTTTGGCCTGATTCGGCTGTGTCGAGCAACACCACTCCTAGTGTCGATCGACACCAACCTGTGTCGACCGACACCACTACTAGTGTCGATCGACACCCACCTGAAGAAATGACACATAAGCCTTGTGTCGACCGATACCAATCTGGTGTCGATCGACACCCCTCGCAGACTGATCTAGAAATCGTGAAAAAACCGAAGGTTCTCGAGGAACGTGTTTACAAGCCTAAGGTGCCATATCCTTTACCACCTAGACATCTCAGAAATCCCATCACTGCAGAGAAGTTGCTCGCTTTTGAGAAGATGGTAAGGAGGATTCCCCATACGATGTCTTTTGAAGAAGCTTTGGAATACCGCCCTTTGCTTTGTCACTTCCGAGATTGCAGAGAAACTCTAGAAGAGATCGAGGCACTCTTCATCAAGGCAAGAAGCACACCACCACCAATGAAGCAGTTGACTAAGAGGGAAGACCCAGGAAAATTTTCAGTTCCATGCTCTATCTCTCGAGTTGAATTCAAAGAGTCTCTCGTTGATTCAGGGTCTAGCGTTAATGTCATGTCAATGGCAATTGCAGAGAGGTTGGGAATTGCTGATATAAGATCTCCTAAGATGTCTCTTGTATTCGCGAACTCTTCCACCTCAGTTCCATAAGGTACAATCCCAGATTTGCTTGTTAAAGTAGGAGATTGTCTGGTTCCTACTGATTTTCAAGTTGTGGAGATGAGTGAAAGATCTAGTACGCCTTTGATTCTTGGAAGACCGTTCATGGCTACAGTTGGTGCAGTTATAGACACGCCCAGTAAGAGGATCTCGTTCTCATACATTGACAAGGAGATCTCCTATAAAGCCATCCCTTCTGGAAGAGCTCCCAACATATCTCTTGCATCACCGTTGTTACAGGAGAGACGTTGATGTTTGATCTATTGAAAGAGCCTTATGATGAGCCAAATGTCATAGAAGTTTTAGATGGTCCTTCTATCATCACCAAGAAAGACATCAAAACGGCTAAGGCAAAGAAGAAGGTGAAAAGCAAAAGAGTCAAAGGTGCTGCCTATATGACCTTAACCCCTCAGAAGTGTGATGGAGATTCGATTGAATATAAGGTGAAGTGCAAGGGAACTTCGAAACCATTCTCTAAGGTTAGAGCTATTCTCACTTCAGAGTTGAAAGAGAAAGGAAAGGATGTTGTGAAGGGTATGTTGAGCAGAATTCTGAAGCTGGAGATGTCTAGTTGTGGAGCTTGTTTTGGAGCAAGTTCTCATTCTTATCCTGAGTAATACATGAGCCAAAGTCAAGCTAATGACTGTAAACAAGTGCTTGGTGGGAGGCAACCCACTGGTGAGTCTGTACATAAGTCTTTTATTTTTGTATTTTCGTTTTTTGTGTTTTGTGTCTTGTGTGAATCAGATGAACAGGGACTGTGTCGACCGATACCAACACTAGTATCGATCGACACCAGGAGAAACGGACGTTGCATCGACCAATAGTACTTGTATCGATCGATACCAGTAATGGTATCGGTCGATACCCAACGCGCATGAAAGTTCTCTTTTAAAACCCTCGGTTTTCTTCTTTCTCACTCAGTTCTTTTGGTTTCTTTTACCGACTCTAGACTAGATAACACTGGGGACAGTGTTGTTCAAGTAAGGGGGAGGTAGTTGCTCACATTGTGTTTGTTTTTCTTAGAGTTAGTCGTTTTTGAGTCAAAATTTGTTTTATTGAGTCAAAACTTGTTGGAGATTATGATCTAGTTCTTGGATCTATTGCTCTGACCTTGCTTCTAAGTGACCATTGTTACAGAATCAGTTCTGGATCAGACTAATAAAAAATCCAAAGGCTGACCAGTTAACTAGAAGACACCCATGTTTCCAGCAGAGTTCATTCAAGCCTGAGCTAATTCTTTGCACTTCGTCGATGTGATTGATGTTCACAGAGCTTGATTCCTCATTCATATATGCCAAAGGAACCCATGTGTAAAAAATAATGGTATTCCTCTCCCTTGTTACAAGTTAATAGATAAAAGCATGAAAAGATGAAATGATTTTCTTCTGAGTAGAGGGTTAGGAAAATTTCCAGCGATCCCATTATTCTACTTGGAAGGAATGATCACACAAAGGTTGGAAGCAAGGTTAGGAAAATTTCATATGATACCATTATTCGCCTACACCTTTGATACGTAGAGAGGGGAGAACCGGGGATTTGGTGGCAAACACCATCAATACTCGCGTCTCAAACCTTAATATGTATATGCAAGAGAACATGATGAGAAATAAGTCTGGGGAAGAGGAAACAATACCAAAAAGTGTGAAAATTGGGTGGTTCTTTTGTCATGATATTGTATGGGAAATAGTCTAGAAGGTTCTTGGCATTGATCACATCGATGAAACTGGCGATGAGGGCTTTATTTGGACAATGCTGCGAAATTATGTGTGCAGTCTGGGAAGCTGCAAATGTATACGGAGAAGTACATGGTGGTTAGATTTGGAACTGGTTAGGTGGTATGTGGAGCACTAAGAAAAAGGGTCACTGCAGCGTTTCAAGAATAGGTGAGTCTCAGTGTTTTTCAAACCTCTTTCTCTTGTTTAGATTTCTGTTTGTTTGAGCGCAAGCAAAAGCTAAGTATGGGGGAGTTGATATATCATGGTTTTTACCCGCTTTTAACCATGATATAGGTCTTATTTATAGAGTCTTTCTAGTATTTTTGGAGTCTTTTCGAGTCTTTACAGGTTTAGGTACGTTTAAAGCTTAATTGGAGATATTGAAGCATTTTGGAGCTAAGGGTCGATTTGAGGACTTGGTGTCGACCGACACCAATCTGAAGAGTCGACACAGAAGATGTGTATCGATCGATACCACTTATGGTGTCGATCGATACTGATCGCATGAAGAGAAGGATCGCGACTGTTACAAGTCTGCAGATTTTACACTTTGGTCCAGAAGACTTTAATAATTACAAGAAGCCCCAAAACGTGTTTTAGCATTATATTTAGGGTTTTCAGCCACTTGTTTTGGCTACGCTTGATTTTAATTTGGTTTTGTGAGAGAGCTTTCTGAGGTAGACGAGTCTGAAAAGATTTTGAACCCTTTTGTTACTCTTATCTTTATTATTTATTTCAAAGATCTATTCAATCATGTTGTTTGTTTCATTCTCTATGTCTGAGTCGATCTCCTGTTAGGTTTAGGGTTCTTATAAAGGATCTATTTGAATGTTAGGTTGATTTATTGGTTAGGGTTCATAATCTGGATTAGTTCTTCACCATACGTTGTTCTTAAAGCTTATTATAGATTAGCTACCTGGAATTAAGATCTTAGGTTAGTCAATTAGGCACGACAGCGAAATTGATAATCTGACAGAACTTAGGGTGAGCAAAATAACTATTCGCAAAGAGATTTGGTTTAGTTGTTTTGTGAACATATCAAACATGAACTTAAAGTTAGTTTAGTCTTTAGGATTTGCAAAGAGATTTGGAATTATGAGATTTAAACTTAGATAATTCTCGCAACGACAGTTGGTTAATTATAGCTTAGTGATTTGAGTTCAAGATCCGTGCTTAAACTGAATCTTGATTGATTGATTTGCCTGTATTCTTTGATTTCCTGAGAAATACCCCGAACCTATCTTTCCTCCATTGAACTTATAACCTTTAATTTACGTTATTGCTTTCAATTCCGTTGATTTGCTTAGCTTAATTCAAACCTAATTAATCTATTGTGTGATTCTTGAGTCTCTGTGGATTCGACCCCTAAATACTATAATTGACAAAGTTGTTTGTACTTTAGTGTATTACATTTGAGCTTATCACTTACCAGTGGCCGCGGCCGCACAAGTCCGACCCGCGGCCAGCCCCATCCCGATTCCGATCGACTCCGTTCGATCCCCGATCGATTACCATCAATTCTCAACCATCACCACATCCATTCCCATCACCGTATCATCATCTACCATCCCTAAATCACCACCATTCCATTCGTCAATCCATTCCCCAACCGTATCTAGGTAAGTTTTCTTTTTCCTTCAACTTTTTCAATTATTACATATATCTATTATTCGTCCTTACTCAATTTATTTCACACTGAGGACAGTGTGATTTAAGTCTGGGGGAGGATTCCATCTCTTACTAACCACCACTTCTTTCATTTGTTTTTGCATTTTGCATTTTTCGACGTTTTTCTTAAAAAATTTTAAGTTTTTCGAGAAGCGTAGGAATACGTTATGAGGGAATGATGAAAGAAATCCATGAAGATAACCAACAAATGTGCTTCTACACTATCTCCTAGTAACATGCTCTTTCGTAATTTGGTTCTAGCCTAGGCGGTAGCTAGAGTTTCTGTTAATGTTAAATCCCTAGAGGAATTTAGACAGTAGAGATTCTCTAGGATGGAATATAATAGCTCTATTTTATTTTGGACTTAATCTTGACTTAATTTCCTCATCAAAGGTTTAGGCAAAGATAACGAATCGTACATTTATGACGTTATTTCACATTTTACCACTCTTTGTCGTACATGAATGGCCAGTTCATCTTTAGTTGGTATCCCACCCGAAACTTAACCTTTGTTCAAACCTCATGCAACTCTCTTTGTGACTTATGTGCAGATATTGTTGGGCCCAAATTCAGCACTCAAAGCCCAGCCCGAATAAGCATGTTCAACGAGGAAGGCTCGGCCCATGACGAGATCTCATGAGACTGTTTACAAGCTGAAGTAAGCGAGGTCGCGAGATAGAGCAAGCCAACAAGTTGGAAGAACCGAGCACGAGGAAAGGAAGCGAGTTCGCAGGAAGACAGGATTGTGCACTTGACCAAGTTCAAACCTGGTCAAACACATTTATCTCATATTAAAGACAAAAGATTACAAATAAAATTCTGGAGTTAATGTGTATAGTAATTAGGCAGTTATATTTTCAGCTGGTATAAGTTTGAAAGACCGGCCTCATTGTAAATGACCGAATTATTGGCAAATATAATAATATACAACTTTTCTCTCAAATTCTTTAAAGCTATTTTCTTCAAGAATATACAATATGCAAGCCGAGAATTGAGGTTGTGAGATCATGCTCTCACAATTTGGCGCCGTCTGTGGGGAAGGAGCAAAACAATTTCCTTCTTGTAACCTGCAAAACTAATCATTCGAAAGAGGATAATGTCAGGCACAACAAGCGCAATAGTCACTGCTTCATACAGAGCTATAAATACCTCCATTCCACCACCCCAGCCTGACACCATCACTCTGGCAAGCTTGGATGGAACAACAAACGTTCTCATTACCACCTCGGGAGCGAATGTCACGATTGGGACTAACGAAACTGCTGATCCTTCGGGACCTGCAGCCTTAAACCAGCCGGCTCCGGATCAAATAGTTGAGATCCTGAACTTGATATCGGTTCTCATAGAACAGAATTGCCTAATGGCAGCTCGCCAAGATAATATCGAAAGATCGGCTCGGACAAGCGCGATCGGGCGATTTGCATTCCCACCTGGGACTCAAGCCCCGTTTGCACCAGGACAAGGAGGATCAATATTTTCACCTCCACCGGTAACGAGGCTAAACTTTTCTGGTATCGATGCCTCGACCATCAGAATGGTCGACTCAGCCACCACCTCGCGGTTCAGCTCGATGATATCAGACCCTATACTCACTCCTTCCACGATCCAGACCGCGGAAGGGGGAACTCCATCAATTGGAATCTTCCTGGGAGTGGGCCCAACCTCAAATCGATTAGTCGTCAGGATCGTTCTTGGAGCGCTAATGAAGTTGAAACTCGGGATAATCCAGAGGTCAAAACGCGACCTGGAAATGAGGTCAAAAACCATGCCCAGCTCACTGGAGGGTCCCTGCTCGGATCCCCGAACAATAACGAGAACGGTCCGGAACCCGGCATCTCACATGGTTTTGAGTCAATCAAGAAGTACTATGAAGAAACCAGTGCCAAAATTCAGCTGATGAGATCGCAGGTCCATGCCGCTCTAAGCTCAGCACCTGAAATAGATCAGGTGATTGATGAAGTCAATCAAACCCCATTCACCTCACGGATTGCGATCCCCCAGCTCGGTGATGTCAGGAACATCTGATTCCCCCGATATAACGGAGAAACTGACCAAGGCATTTATGAGAAGTTTTAAATTCGCCTTTTCAAGGGTGCGACTACTCGGGGGTGACCTCGAGTCAGCGCGCTGCCATTTCTTTGCCGAAAATCTAACAGATTCGGCCCTGGAATGGTTCACCTCCCTGAAGCCGAACTTGATTGATAACTTCACCCAACTTCAGGCTGCATTCTTGAAGCAATATTCGGTATTTATCCAGATCGAAACATCGGAGGCCGATCTGTGGGTACTTACTCAAAAGCCAGGTGACTCGTTGCGGAAGTACATTGACAATTTTAAAGCCATCAAGGCAAAAATTGCTAATCTTCATAACCCAACGGCCCTTAAAATCGGACTGCTAAAAACCTCAAAATTCTTTGAGGAGCTCATAGTCCGGGAGCCGGTGTCGCTAGATGATGCGCTACACCGTGCGTCGCGCTGGATTATTCTTGAGGAGGCAAGTGCAGCTCAGTTAAAGCAGCAGGCACCCACAACCTCGGGTAAGCAAGCCCAGACGACAAACTCCCAGGGACCTAAAAAATTCAGGAAGAAAGAGTCTGAAGACCAAAGACAAAATCAGGGGTTACATTCATACTCAGTAGGAAGCCCACCTCACAACATATTAAAGCCTTATGACCCCAGCAAGTGGTGTGATTTTCATAAAATCAAGGGTCATTCGACTGAGGAGTGCTACAAGGTGAAGAAGCAGCTCGCTGCGAAATTCACAGCAGGAGAGCTGGGCAATATCGAACTAGAGAAACCTCCTCCAAGGAAGAACTATTACCCAGTTCGAGACGATGAAAGGCGAGATCGCCCATCTAAGGATGATCATAAGCGAGAACGCTCATCCGATGATGCAACGAGGCGAGATCCCCCCAAGGATAGGGAGACAGATCTACCTCCCCCGAGCACGAAGAAAAGAATTAACTTTATTCACGGAGGGTCCCACTTGTGCCGCAACTCCGTAAATTCGATTAAGAAACACCAACGGAGGGTAAACACTGATATACGTGACAGAACCCCATTCAAGGGACCTGACACACAAATCTCGTTCTGGGAAAGCGAGGCCATTAAACTAGATTCTCCACATGATGATGATCTCCTAATCATGCTGGAAGTGAGTGAATACGAGCTCACTAAGATGCTCGTGGACACTGGGAGCTCCGTAACTCATCTTCCTAACTGTTCTTAGGGAAATGGGTATACCAGATCACGAAATCGAGGGGGATAAGATGGTGTTAACTGACTTTTTCGGGGAAACCACGTTATCCCTCGGAACAATACGACTCCCTATAATAGCATCTGGAGTAAGGAGGATGGTCGAATTCAATGTGATAGATAGGTCAGCCCCATTCAATGCCATCCTGGGCAGAACGTGGATACATTCGCTTAGGAGGTGTATCCTCAACTTACCATCAATGTATAAAATTCCCGACCCAGCATGGAATCGCAACAGTGAAGGGGAGTCAAAAGGCATCTAGAGCGTGCTCTAAGGGAGGTTTCCAAATAGCAAAGGAAAGCACATTATAGCAATTACTGCGTGAGGATGAGCTCGCAGATCACCTGGCCAGAAAGAAGAGTGGCCCATGCTCCATCGAACCTCGCAAGGACTTTGTCGAGAAAGTCGTGGTCAACGAGTCTCATCCTAACCAGAAGGTAGGAATTGGATCCGACCTCTCCAGGAGCCAAAAGGACCAATTATTAGCCTTCCTTAAAGAAAATATTGGTTCATTTGCATGGACAACAGCCGATATGCCGGGAATCGATCTAATCATCATCTCACATGAGCTCAATGTTGATCCAAATCACAAGCCTGTGCGCCAAAAGCGTCGAAAATTTGGACTTGACAAAACCGAGGCTGTTAATAGAGAGGTCACCAGGTTGCTAAGTGTTGGATTCATCAAGGAGGTCAAATATCCCGACTGGCTAGCAAACCCAGTTGTGGTGAAAAAAAATGGCAGCTGGCGAGTGTGTGTGGATTTTACGGATCTGAATAAAGCATGCCCTAAGGATAGTTTTCCACTACCTCACATTGACCGGTTAGTGGAAGCTACCGCAGGGCACCAGCTCCTCAGCTTCATGGATGCGTTTCAGGATATAATCAAATACAAATGAACCCTGAAGACCAAGATAAGACATCCTTCATCTCAAAACGAGTAACGTAATGTTATAAACTGATGGCATTCGGCCTCAAAAACGCAGGAGCGACCTACCAAAGATTTATGAACAGGATGTTTGCCAGCTTCTTGGGCAAGCCAATGGGGAATGTTTGTTAAAACTTTGAAAGAAGAAGACCACATAAGTCAACTAGGGGAATGTTTCAACTTACTGAATAAGTATGATATGAAACCTAATCACTCAAAATGTACCTTTGGAGTTGCTTCGGGTGAATTCCTTGGTTACATAGTAACCCAAAGATGAATAGAAGCGAACCCCAAGGAAATCAGCACGTTCTTAGAAATGCAACCTCCGAGCTCGGCAAAGGATGTGCAGAGATTAACAGGCCGCATCGCTGCTCTAAACCGGTTTATTTCCAGATCGACTGATAAATGTCTCCCCTTTGATCAGTTGTTAAAAGGGAACAAAAAATTCATTTGGGATGACAAGTGTGGGGAAGCCTTTAAGCAACTAAAAGCATACCTCTCCTAGCCCCCCATTCTTTCAAAACCAGTTGAGGGAGAACCCCTCTACCTATACGTAGCAATCTCCGATGCCGCGGTAAGTGGCGTCCTCGTAAGAGAGGAGCGAGCTGAGAAAATACCGATCTACTACGTAAGCAAGTCCCTGGTGGACGCCGAGACAAGGTACCCACGAATGGAAAACTGGCCTTGGGAGTAGTAGTATCAGCTCACAAGCTCATGCCATACTTCCAGTCACACTCTATCATGGTGATGACAACACAGCCGTTGCAGATATTGCTACATAGCCCCAGCCAGTTCGGTAGGCTAGCCAAATGGGCTATTGAGCTGAGTGAGTACGATATTGAGTATCGACCTCGAACTACACCAAAGCGCAATTATTGGCTGACTTCGTCATCGAGCTTGCAGCGAGCAGCGAGATGACTGAGTCAAGCTCCGGAACCTGTCTACTTTACGTGGACGGAGCTTTCTCGAAACATGGGGAAGGCGTCGGAATCCACCTCGTATCCCCGACCAACGAGGTTGTGGAACAATCTTTCAGGCTCGGATCCCCAACATCAAATAACGAAGCCGAGTACGAGGCTTTAATAGCGGATCTCTGACTCGCAGTTGGAATAGGAATACGCAACATAAGTGCATACATCGATTCACAGCTCATTACCAGTCAGTTCTATGGAGAATATGAAGCCAGGGATAGCAGGATGGAATCTTATCTAGCTAAAGTCCACGAGCTAGTCAAGCGAATCGAAGTCTTCAGCCTGACGCGGATCCCGCGAGGTGAGAACATGATATTCTCATATTTTACCTGTTTTAACATGCATTTATGTTATTGTTTTATGTCTCATGCAAGTGTCTTGCATAGTTTTTATAGCATTTTGGTCTTTATTAGAGTATTAGGTTTTTGCATTAGGTCCTAGTGAGTTTTGCATGCATTTGGAGTGTTTTTAGGTGTTTTGGAGACAGTTGATGATGTTTGGAGTTATGGAGCATAAGAGAAAGAAGAGTCCGTCCGGAGTGTCTGAATGAACGAATCAAGTCATTCGGACGGGTAGTGTGAGAGATAGATCCGCTTGGCCGAGACGGTTTCTTCAACACCAAGGTCACAAGTCGGTGCAACAAATCGGTATTGAAACAGAGGGAAAATTCCCTTAGTACCAATTTGCAATACCGATTTGTGACATCGGTATTGAAGCTTCAGGGGATTACACCGACGTCACAAGTCGGTATGGCTGATCGGTTTAACACGTATCTAACCCAAACCGATGAGTTGTAGCCAAGTGAGTTAGCTGACTACAGGTTGTGGTTCCAGGTCATTCGGATATGTGGTTCGTTAGATACGACCGCTTTACTGACAGTATGTCCGTCTGGCCAAAGC
The DNA here is from genome assembly GCA_002933935.1 of Eutrema yunnanense. Lineage (NCBI taxonomy): Eukaryota > Viridiplantae > Streptophyta > Magnoliopsida > Brassicales > Brassicaceae > Eutrema > Eutrema yunnanense. Next base: position 107,626 of record PKML01057112.1, on the reverse strand, counting down.
CATCAGACATGCCTGAAAGAACTGGCTGGACGAAGGGTCTCCAATCCTAATTAGCCTTGGTGGTATTCACAAAGGTTGTAGCTCAGTGTGTTAGCTGTCCACATGAGGTGGTTTGAGGCCATTCGGTCATGTATTCTAGGCGATATTGTGGTTTTACCGAAGGTTTTACATCACCACCATCCACACAAACCCAGGTCCAATACCGATATGCAATACCGATTTGTGACATCGGTATTGAGCCACTCAAGACCAGATTTGACCCATTTCGACCGGGTCGGTACACGGTTTGTCCCGGATCGACCCGGTTCGCCCCCTTTCACTATTTTAGCCCAAAAACCCTATTTTATTGGTTTATCTCTTTTCTTATCCCTTTTCTTAGGGTAAAAACCTTGTTCTTGTGATTTGTAAGAGGGATCATACACTTTTTATGCAAATTTAAGTTTATATCTTTGTTTCTTTCTTTAATCTTTCACATTCATATTCTCTAATTATGATTAACATCACCTCTTTCATGAGATTTGGTGTATTCTTCATGATTAGTGAGTAGTTCATTTTAGAGCTCATGGATGAGGTAGATTAGGGGAATTTCGTGATAGATCTAGGATGTTTAGGGCTTAGTTTACATCTTCCCTCTCTTATTTAGTGTTCATAATGCTAGATTAGGCTAGAGATAGCTAATCTAGATCATAGGAAATATCATGCACACAAGGTGTTCGATGAAATCCCCCAAAGAACTAAATAAGGGATTTTGCTTGCTTAGCCTATGAGAGTAGTTGTCTAAGGAGTATTAGGGCCATAGGAACCTATGATTAAAGCTTGTTAATCATCTTATCACAAACGAGAGTTTGATCTTGATTTTGTGATTAACAAAGTGATTAAGACCATGAGAGTGGCTTAATCTTGTTTATTTGTTCTAGGCTAAGGAAATTGCTTGTTTGTGTGAAATAACATCTAGATAGATCATGGGAGGATCCGAAATCAATAACCTCATCCAAGAGCTTGCCTTTACCATCTTTTTAATCTCGTTTAGCATTCGTTTACTTGTGTTCTTGCTTTTAATTTGAATCATTTAGGTCGCTAGAAAACTAAAACCACCTTTATTTGCTTAACTCACTTAATTTTATGTATTCCTTGTGCTTGAAACTCTACCCAATGGATTGATCCTCTTATGCTACTTAGGCATTATGAGTAATTAATACACGAAAAAAATATTGTATCAGAACACTATCGCGGACGCATTGGCAGCTCTCGCCTCGACTTCGAATCCTCTTGTGAAAATAATGATTCCAGTGGAAGGAATCGAAAAATCTAGCATTAACATCGAAAAAGATGTTTAGGATTTAATGGAAATCGATGCCGACAATATGGAGCTGGATGTAGTGCTGGCCCCAATAGAGGACGACCCTCTTCCTGGAATAGGGGAAGCTGAGGACTCGGACTAAGCCCCACTTGACGCCAGGCATGATTCCCTCCGCAAAAAAATGGTTGCGAGAACTGATTGGCGAGCAACGATTATACAATATATTGAGGGGGGGGGTGAGGCCCCTCCCCCAACAAGTGGGAAGCCCGTAAACTCAAAACTATAGCTTCAAGATATTGCATAATCGATTCTCGCCTCTACAAACGAAGCATGAGTGGCCCCTACCTGGTGTGCGTCCACGGACTTGAAGCTTTCACAATTATGCTGGAAGTTCACAGGGGCTCGTGTGGTAGTCATTTAGGAGGAAGGGCGTTAGCCATCAGAATCAAGAGACAAGGGTATTTTTGGCCCACCTTCGTAGCTGATTGCGAAGAGCACTCTAAAGCATGCGACAAATGCCAACGGCATGCTCCCACATTACATCAGCCTACTAAAAAATTATCTTCCATCTCATCTCCTTACCCCTTTACGAGATGGTCAATGGACATAGTAGGACCTCTGGTAACCTCGGGAAAAAGGAGGTGTCGTTTCCTGCTCGTCCTTACAGACTACTTCACTAAATGGATAGAAGCAGGGGCTTTCCAACAGATTAAGGCAAACCACGTGGAATAATTCGTAGAGCAAAACATAGTTTGCCGGCACGGAGTCCCATATAAAATCGTAACCGATAACGGTTCACAGTTCATTTCAAATCTGTTCCTCAAATTCTGTAAAAACCACAGAATCAAGCTGATAACCTCGATTCCACGTTACCCTCAGGGCAACGGGCAAGCCGAGGCAGCAAACAAACTGATATTGAGTAATCTCAAGAAACGATTGGACGCTAAAAAAGAAAAATGGTCCGACGAACTCGCAGGAGTGCAATGGGCCTGTCGGACCTCACCTCGTAAAGAAACTTCAGAATCACCATTCTCCTTGGCTTATGGGATTGAGGCCATGGTCCCTGCCGAGATCGCAGTTCCCAGCTTGAGGCTAGCTATATTCCCCATAAATGAGGAACTAAATAACGAAATGCTTCTCGACCAACTCGATGTTATCGACGAGCGTCGAGATCAAGCACTCGTCAATCTTCAAAATTACCAACACGCAGCAGCCCGTTATTATAAATTAAAGGTCAAACAACGACGATTTCGGGTAGGCGAGCTCGTCCTACGGAAAGTATATGAAAATACTAAGGAAAGGAATGCTGAAAAATTGGGCACCAACTGGGAAGGTCCATACATGATCTCTGAAGTAGTAAAGAAAGGTGTATACAAGCTCGCCAGGGTACATGATAACACACTTGAAAGCCATGAACCTGAAGAAATACTACCATTAAAGCAGAAGGCGCTTGTAAAATCGAACTACGAAAGGCTTGATCCCTTCCCAGGGTACGTAGGCAACCTCACAAGGGTACAACTATAAAAATAAAAATATATATATACAGATCTTCTATTAAGCCTGCTAAAAGCAGCCTGAAGTTTCTCAACCTCTAATCTACAAGCTAAAAGCTTTACTTTATAAATATACAGCCTTACGAGCTAAAGCATGCTACCAGCTAGCATGACTCGTCTTTGCGTCTAAAGTGCAAAGTCACAACCCCTCGAGTCTCTATATGACAAAGACCTTTACGTCTAAACTGTTTAGGTTGCATGCCTGCCTCTAAACGGCTTCGACCAGTGCGTCTTGAAATCGCCTGGTCGGCTCCCGAGGTCTCTAAACGACCTGGGAGCAAGGTCTCTGAACGACCCGGATCTTTGGTTGAAAGACTACTTTTGATTCATTAAAAAACACCAGCCTCTATATGGCAGAGATAGTAAGCTATTCTAAAAGCAAAAGATTCTAAAAAAAAACAAAATTAAAGCCTCCATAAAAGGAGCATATGTTCAAAAAAATAAAAAAGACCCCCTCGGGCGTTAAAAGTTCAACAACAAACGGGTTTAAAGGCCTCCCCAGGCACCAAGTTCGAAAGACAGGAAATGATAAATATAAGAAAAAGGTCTCTAGCTGGCAGGCTCAGCTGGTTTACCCGCCGAGACAGGCTGATCACTTAATGGTCGCGCGCTTGGCCCAACAGGTAACATAACAGAATCATCAGATACCTGCGGAAGATCAAGTTTACCCAAGGAAATATCGGATACCTGGACGATGGCGAGCTCCGCATCCAATCTCAGCTTCTCAGCCTCAATATCCTTCTTCTCAGCCTCAAAATCGTTGATGGTCTGATTAATAATTTCATCAAGAAGAAGAATATTGGACTTACACTCCATAATCTGAGTCTCGGTGTCGACCTCGATCATTTCTTCTCAATTTTATCCTTTATCCTCAGAAGAATGGTGTGATATTGCTTCGACATCTCCCTCCTCGCAGCCTTCTCAGCCCTCTTCACCATCTCCTTTTGCTTCTTGGCAAGCTTCTTCGTGTCCTTCTTGACTTTCTCAACCTGGACCCTTAAGCCGACTATACTTTTGCTGGCGGAGCGTAGGCCATCCTCAGCAGTCCCAGCTCGACCCTCGGCAACTCGGAGGTCCACCCTCAAATCTTCATTGGATTTCTCCAGCGCAGAGATCCGATCTTCAAGGGTGTCAGCGCGAGCCTGAGCTTCCCGAGTAGAGTCTTCCCATTTCTTGGCCAAAACGGTATGATCTTTAACCTGACTCTCCAAAACGGTATGATCTTTAACCTGACTCTCCAAGAGATGGCAAGAAGCAGGAAGAAGGTCTAACACGCCTTAGAAGATTTGCAAGCTGAGAACAGTTCTCGACAATCACCTCAGGACCGTCAAAGTCAAACATAAAAATATTCGGAGAATTGCTTCCACCACTTTGCAAGCGAGATGCCACCTGCCTTTTAGCTACCTCCTCACCCTCGAACCCGTCGCCACGAGATCGCTTAAGGCGAAATTGATGCTCAGCAGAGCGACTGGGCTCCTTAGCAGATACCCTGGAGATTAACCTATGGGAGTTCCCAGCTCGTGTATTACGCTGAACAACTTTAATCTCACCCTCTGCAGTGATACGATCATGGCCGAGCTTGAACCTGAGCTTGTAGCTGAGCTTGATCCAGAGGATATTGACAAGGTCAACATAGCAGCAACTGAACCAAAACTCCATCAAATGCACCACACAAGTCGTAAAAGGATCAATCCGGATACATGTGCATTTCTTGGAGCGTCAAAATTCAACAACGAGGATTCTGAACATGAGACCACTTGGAGAATTTTTTCAACTCACACAGAGCACTCCTCGAAGTGGAATCAGACCAATCCGAATTCAGAAGAAGAAGTTATGCAATTTACAACTCGGGTGATTCCCAGCATATCCGATTTGGACGTACGTGACTTCTTTGGACGTTTCCAACCAAACCAAGAGGATTTAGGCTACAAATCAACCTGTTCTACAATCTTGATCCATAATAGGTTCATGCAGAGTTGGAATCAAGTGGATCCCAGTTTTCGTTTGGAAGTTATTCAAGTTCAAACTCAACGGATCCTCGGCTTGCTTCATTTCGGAGCTGTAACTTCTCAACGGATCTACTATCAAAGATTCAGCGTTTTGGGCATCAATTCCTTCATCAAATATGTTCCCAAGAAGCTTACCAATTACCTAAAACCATCAAGGTACAAAGAAGACATCATGTATTTGAGGTTTGGCCCAAGATGTTTGTCCTTGTACTCTTTTTCCTCCTTTTGGGTTTTTCCCAATGGGTTTACCAAAAGAGGTTTTAATGAGGCTTGGGCTTACATCTAACATTTGGCCCAATCTCTTCCATGAAGTGCAAAGATCATCATCACCCACGAAATTGGGAGGCTAAGGGGCATTCAAACAAGACTTAATGGAGTCAAAAGTCAATAGTCAAAGTCTTTGGTCTTA
>PKML01057112.1:69196-101770 GCA_002933935.1 Eutrema yunnanense | reverse complement strand
AAAAAAAAAAGAAAAAGAATTTGCTGATTTTTGTAATTCTTCACTTCCTATCTTTTCTAGTTTGACGATTTGGTTTTTAAAAGCTACCATCGATTTGTTTCGAATTAGTTCCTTAAGAACCGAGGAGAACTTCTAGTGTGTTGTGAGGATATTACGAGAGTTGTGTGAACAAATTTGAGAGAAACACTTGTGAGTATTTTACTAACGTGTTTGTTCAATTATTGCGAGGTACAAAATGTCTTTTGGTCTAGTGACAAGGTGGACACCAGATTTCGGTCAATTGAAAAGGGAGACACCAGAGAAAAATCCATGGAGAGAAAGAGACCAACTGAGATACAAGGAGGCCGAAGAATATTATCGTGATCGTAATTCATTTCGGGAAAAACCTAGACGTGCAAGAGAAAGCAGAGGTCATCATCGTGAAGATCGTGGAGATCTCATGCCCCGAATTCCATCATTCTACGGTAAACATGATCCGGACGTCTACTTGAAGTGGGAGAGAACAGTGGAACTCATTTTTAAATTCCATCGCTATTCGGAGATCAACAAGGTACAGATTGCAACTACTGGATTTTGTGAGAATGCAGTCTATTGGTGGCATCAATTTGTAACTTCAAGGAGGCGTAATGGAGAAAATCCAGTGAAGACATGGGCCGAGATGAAAGCAATCTTGAGGAAGAGACATGTTCCCAACCATCACCATAGTGAGCCAAACCAGAATGTGAGTTCTTCTCAACCAACTATTAAAACCAAAGCATCCAAGGATAGAGAAGATTTCCAAAGGTCGGCGAAGCTTTTAGAAGCGTGCATCAAATCAACCGAGGCTAAAACTTCAAAGGCACGTGATGTGAAGTGTTTTAAGTGTCAAGCGAGAGGACACTATGCAAAGGAATGCTCTAACAAGAAAATCGTGGTTCTTCCCAACAATGGAGAGCTAGAGTTAAAAGCAGACGAAGAGGTTTCTATTTCACTTCTATCTTTGTCCGAGGAGCAGAAACAAAAGGAGCTTGAAACCGCACCTATTTATGACGACTATTATGAGGAGGAGCTTGATTTCGCACCCATCTATGACGATTATGAGGAGTATGCATCTGAGGATGAGGTAAACGTTTTGAGTGATTCCCTAAACACTACTCACCATAAAGAAAAAGAGAGCCTAAGAGAAACCAAGCTAAAGGCCTTTGAGAGCAAACCCGTGAGAAATTCAAAATTTCTTGTGAGAACCGATGAGGTTAAGAGTTCTTTGTCGTCAAAACAACCTTTGATTATTTTTGACTATAAAGAAGCTTTTATAAGCTTGACTAATCTTACACCGGTGCTGCCGAGTGAAGTGATTTTTTTTTTGCAGGGTTATAAAGACGTTTTCCATGAAGACAACTCAAGAAGTTTCCCACCGATCCATGGAAATGAGCATCATATCGTCTTTGATCCCAGAACACCCTTTGAGGCATTTTCCTATGTCATCCAATGCAAACCAGAGAACGACCCACTTCAAGTCCAGGAGCTGATCAATAATGATGCATACAAGATATACTTGCAAGGTGAGTATAATCTAAGTTCAAGTTTCAACGATTCTAACTTAATCCCTTTTAATGCAGATTTGAGGACAAATCTTTTTCAACTGGGGGAGGATGATACGATCATGGCCGAGCTTGAACCTGAGCTTGTAGCTGAGTTGATCCAGAGGATATTGACAAGGTCAAAATAGCAGCAGCTGAACCAAAACTCCATCAAATGCACCACACAAGTCGTAAAAGGATCAATCCGGATACATGTGCCTTTCTTGGAGCGTCTAAATTCAACAACGAGGATTCTGAACATGAAACCACTTGGAGAATTTTCTCAACTCACACAGAGCACTCCTCGAAGTGGAATCAGACCAATCCGAATTCAGAAGAAGAAGTTATGCAATTTACAACTCGGGTGATTCCCAGCATACCCGATTTGGACGTACGTGACTTCTTTGGACGTTTCCAACCAAACCAAGAGGATTTAGGCTACAAATCAACCTGTTCTACAATCTTGATCCATAATAGGTTCATGAAGAGTTGGAATCAAGTCGATCCCAGTTTTCGTTTGGAAGTTATTCAAGTTCAAACTCAACGGATCCTCGGCTTGCTTCATTTCGGAGCTGTAACTTCTCAACGGATCTACTATCAAAGCTTCAGCGTTTTGGGCATCAATTCCTTCATCAAAGATGTTCCCAAGAAGCTTACCTATTACCTAAAACCATCAAGGTACAAAGAAGACATCATGTATTTGAGGTTTGGCCCAAGATGTTTGTCCTTGTACTCTTTTTCCTCCTTTTGGGTTTTTCCCAATGGGTTTACCAAAAGAGGTTTTAATGAGGCTTGGCCTTACATCTAACATTTGGCCCAATCTCTTCCATGAAGTGCAAAGATCATCATCACCCACGAAATTGGGAGGCTAAGGGGCATTCAAACAAGACTTAATGGAGTCAAAAGTCAATAGTCAAAGTCTTTGGTCTTAGTCTTCAAATTTATTTGACTTTGTTATTTCCCATGCATTGTAATTTGTGCTTTCTTCTTCACCCCTTCAAATTCTCTTCCTATAAATACTCTTTGTAGTTCTTCATTTCAAATGATTCAATCCAATTTTATAAACCTTTTTGAGAAGTTTCTCTCTTGTTCCTTTGGAACTTTTTCGATCTCTTTGGCGGTTAGCCAACGAAATCAAATCGATCATTTGGTGGTTAGCCATTGATTATCCCGCGGTGTGTCATATCCGTGGTTCGTTTGTTGGTGAGTCATATCCAACATTCACAATCGATTCCGAGGTGGTTAGCCGAAGAGTCACAACGTTCCTTAGGTGGTTAGCCTTCGGTTCAGGTTTACCGAGTGCCTTTCATAGCTCTCGACGCAGCCATTCATTCCCCCGCCTTGTCCAATTCTTTCCGCGAATTTGGATCCAAGGATTATCCGTTCTTCTACCGATCTCGAGTGTGCCGTTTTTGGGAGGATCGTATCATGCAGGAAGATCACCATCATCACCTTGGTCAGCATCGGACTCTCGGGGATCCTTTTTCTTGAAGTCCTCGCGACGTGAGGTGTCAGCATGAGTATATTTGCCAAGAGCCTCCTTGACCTTCTTATCAAGAGAACCAACCGGCGACAGAACAGGGCGCATCCGCATCCTCCCCTTGTACGAGAGGCGCTCCGGCTTCCTAGAGGGGACCATCTTATTGGATTCGGTGGAACTGTCGTCGGGAACCAAATGAAAGATAGGAGCGGTATCCTGCACCTAAGATTTAACCGGAGAGCCAACAACAACGAGAGCCAAATCCTTAGCGACGACTTCAAGTTTTGGAATAAGAGAAGGAGCTGGAATCGAAACTTGAGCGTGCGTGGGGACCTGAGTTTGAGCCGAGGGAGATGGAGAACCTACAAAGCCAGATGACGTTTAAAAAAAAAAAAAAAAAAAAAAAATCAACGATCTCTTTCAAAAAAAAAAGGAAAAGAAAAATAAACCTGCAAGCTGAAGAGCAGCAGCAACGGATAACCTGGGAGCTGGACGATCGCGAGCCTGCAGACCTTTTCACCGTCCGATCATCCCCAAATTTGGACTCCAAAAAGTAGAGACAACCAGCTTTCAAATGCAATTGTATTGGGGACAATCCGATGGTTGGATCCTTAAATATACCAAAAGCACTGAAGGCAAATGAAGCTGCCCTGAAGAAGCAGTTCACCACGCCTGGAGGGCCCCTAGCCGCGGCCAAGCATTAGTTTGCCGCCCCTGGAGCCATTCCACTAGCGGCCAGTGTCTATTTTGCCGCGACCAGGAGCTACGTACCCGCGGCCAAGCCTAGTTCCGCCCAAGATGATTTGTTTCTTAACCCGAGGCAAAAACCGTCTTTTCCAGTCAATCCCTAAAACGACTCAAGCATGTTGAAGACCTATACATACTTGTTTTAGACATAAATTTTGTGGAGAACCTTCTACATATTAGTTTTGCTTTCATTCTTGTACTCTTGCATTGAGATTTTCGAGATGGGTGAGGAGGTTTCTCACCGAACTTAGTTCTTGAATTCGTGAGGCTTCTTCACCAATCTCATGTTTAATTTAATCATGTCTTTTTCCAGTAGGTGTGAGTAGTTTAGATTGTTGGGTGTAAAGGATTATCGAGGAGAATTCTATGTTCGATAAGGATTTCACTCGGTAAACCCTAGCCGATTTCTAGAGCTCTTTCTTGTGGAAAGTTTTTAATGCATAAATCTAGTGTCATGAACTAGAGGCTGATAAGGGGAGTTTAGAACCACGAAAGTGTTGCATCTATTCACCAGCAAAGTGCATCCACAAGGCGTTCGCGTCGTAAGATTTTGAAAGTATACTTACGGATTGTCGTGGACCTATGGACCCATTAGCAAATCACAATCTTACGCGTGGCCAGAGACGAAAGCTACTGGTCGAGTGAATAGATTGTAGGACGTAGGTTGTACGGGAGTAGACTACGTCATTATTTTGTCCTGATCATGGAGTTACTAATGAGCTAGGGGCCGTTCGATTGAATCGAGCATACCCCGAGATATTCCTCTCGACCCAGCAACGGTTTAGAATAGTTACAACTGTCTCTAGTAGTGTAGTTTAGCAATAGAGTCCGTAGAAGTAGTTTAGTTATCGATTTCATTAGGTTTAGGTTAGTTGTCGATTTTCTTAGGTATTAGGTTAGTCTTAGAATTTCTTAGGATTAGGTTTAGAATCTCTTAGTGTTAGATTAGAAATTAGATTCCCCTAGGTTGAAGTAGGCCTCGATTTCCTTAGAAATAGTTTAGTAGAAATTTTCCGTTTTTTGTTCTTTACAATTCAAGAAATTTTCCGTTTTTTGTAAATTCAGGAGAGAAAAGCGCTAAATCCAGGGTAAATTTGCAGGAAACATGAATAACAGTTAAAGTATCTTAAACATGGAATGCATTAAGAGTCGTTCTAGAACATTAGATTAACCTTTTCCCAAAGTATTAATCCCTATGCTTAGATCTATAAAGACTAACTCCCGTTGAATTTAAAAGTCATAAGCATGCATTCTAGTCTGATTTGATAAGTTCACAAAACACCTTAATATCAACTCCAATTGGCTAAGGATTTTATGTCCATCTAGGTTATTTGAGGTATTTAACGAAAAAAAATTGTGCGTTAAACATCCTAAGATCATGAACTAAGTGAACAATCTAGTTCAAGCCCTAAGAACAACCTAGATGTTCTATTTATGAAATCCTAACTATCGATTCATGAAATCCTTTGAAACCTTAAACCTAACTAAACGACTATTCGTTCATAGTTGCAGAGAAAACACAGAGAGATAAAGAAAAGCTCATAATCAATTAAATAGAAATCCAAAGGGGTTCAAAATTTTTCTCAAGAGATGCAGAGTCAGATATTCATCTTCCAGAAATCTTACAAGAGCAAAAGCAAAGAGTCTCGATGAAAAAATAAAAATGTAGCCTTAACAATGGCTGGAAAAATAATAAATAGGTCTAAAACACGTTTTTCTCAAATCCCAGGCGAAACCGGTCGAAAATAAAGAAAACTGAAATTTCCTTTTTCTTCAATGTTGCTTAATCGGCTGGTATAAGAAATGATCGACCGATCGAAAAAGAAGCAATCGATCGAATCAAAAGATATGGAGAAAGGAATGGAGAAAAACAAAAGTTGGAATGGTTTTAAACAAGGAAGTGATTTAGCTCCAAGTGTGGAATTGTAAGGATCTCTAAGTGTGAAAGAAAGAAAAAAGCCAAAATGGCTAAGGCATCCAAAGGATGAAATGGAGACAAGTCGTGCAAGCAAAAGAGGAGCTAAAGGAAAATAAAATATGAGAAGCCAATCCAATCAAGTTTGAAGAAGAAGTCCCCCAAGTGAAAAGTGATGAGAAGTGTGGGTTTGAGAAGGCAAAATGGATCTTGATGGGTTTAGAGATAGGAGTGGGGTTCATATTGGGGCATTGTGTAGATGAAAGTCATCCTTGTATTCATCGGTTGTTCTTTACTCTTAGCATTTTGCCAAAGTTCATTCTTTCGTGAGAGACCCTTTTGCTTTGGAATACCCGCATGATTGAGATCACTTTTATCTCAAGACCTTTCCCTAAGCCAAATGAATTCACTTGATTTTCATAAGCATGATCCACCATTGAGCTTAATGAATGTTAAAGAGTTGTGGGTTTAGGAATGCTTGTGAATGCTAAGGCTTAGACCAAATTCGTGTAACAACGAGTATGGCCAAATCTTTTAAAGTAGAGATTGTTTGTGCATCATGTAACTACTCTCAAGGGCATTGGTTCGAACTGTTTGTTAATATTCTCGGACTTGATCTCTCACTTCAACCTCTCTCTCTTCTTGTTCTTATTTGTTTGCTTGAGGGCAAGCAAAGGAGAAAGTTTAGGGGAGTTGATATTCTAATAATTTGCATAATTTATGAATTCATTTATCTTAGGTTTTACTTCTTTTGCATATGTCTCATAGTATTTTCTTCGTGTTTTAGTCTTGATTAGGGTTTAAGGTGTTTTGCATTATGTCCTAGTGAGTCTTGCATATTTTGGTATGATTTCTAGGGGCATGGAGGCATTTTGATGGAGATTGGAAGTCTTGGAACCGAGCACATCCAACCTTGGGAGCAAGAAGAAGAAGGCTAGAAGAACCAAGGAGTTTCCAGAAGGCACACCGACCCATCCTAGCTCGGTGCTGTGGGTCAGTATCACCACAGGAGGAAGCAGAAGCAAGAAGAAGATTAGCACCGATCGTTTGCACCGATCCAGAGTCGATTGGTGCAAACTCCCATAACCAGATTTATCCAGATCTGACGTGCCTGAAAAACCTGGCTGGACGAAAGATCTCCAATCCGAATTAGCATCAGTGGTCTTCACAAAAGTTGTAGCCCAGTGAGTTAGCTCTACACATGAGGTGGTTTGAGGTCATTCGGAGCAGTGGTTGGAATGATACATCAGATTTAGGTGAGACGTGTTCGTCTGGCGCCCAAAGGAGTTTCCAGAAGGCACACCGACCCATCATGGGTCGGTGCTGTGGGTCGGTGTCACCACAGGAGGAAGCCGAAGCAAGAAGAAGATTAGCACCGATCGTTAGCTGTCCACAGGAGGTGGTTTGAGGTCATTCAGAGACGTGGTTCGAAAGATACATTAGATTTAGAGGGGACGTGTCCGTCTGGCGCCCAAAGGAGTCATGGTCCAAGTTTTTGCACCGACCATTTGCACATATCCAGGATGGGTCGGTGCAGACCACCAGAATCAGAAAAAAGCCATATTTGGCCGGGTCAATACCCGGTTTGTACCAGAATCAGCTAAACCTAATTTTTTATGATCTATCTTTTTTCAGAATTAGCTAAACCTAAGTGTGTTTTAGGGTGATTTGTAAGAGATCTTCTATTTATTTATGCAATTTAAGCTTGAATCTTTTAATTATATCTTCCATCTCTTCTTTCTTAATCACTCAATCATTGAATAATGGGATTTAACATCTTCTTTATAGGATTTGTTGGGTTCTTCATGATTAGTGAGTTTGGTAGATTTGGGGATTTCTCTTGTTAATCTTTGATGTCTAGGACTTAATTATTCTATCTACTTTCTTATTTAGAGGTTTTAATGCTAGATTAGGTTTGAAAAAGCTAATTTAGAACTAATGGCATTTCATGCACACAAGGTGTTTGATGAAATGACAACTAGGCTAAATAAGAGATTTTCATACTTAGCTCATGAGAGTGAATGTCTAGGGATTTTGGCTATTAGAATTTGTGTTTAATGCATGCTAATTATATTTTTACAAATGAGAGTTTGTTCTTGAATGTGTAATTGAAGTGATTAGTGCTAAGATATTAGGCTAATCTTTATTACTGTTCTAGGCTTAAGGAAATGCTCTTTTTTGGTTGGATAGACATCATTACTTAGCTTGAGATTCTCCCAATTCAATTGCTTTGCCCAAAGATCCTCTTTTAATCATTGTTAATCTCGTTTAAGCTTGTTTAGTCTTGTTTACTTGTTTGCTTGTTTAATTTGAACTAGGTTGCTAGAACTTAAACTCAAAACACTTTGTTTGCTTGAATAAAAGAGTATCTTGCATTCTTATTGCATTGAACAAACCCCAATTGGATTGACACATAAAATATTGCAATGACATGAGCATATTTAGGATTGATTCTAAAGGAGGATAAAATCCTACTTATCATTTTCTTTCACTGAAGGTATTAAAATACATTGTGCAATATACAATGAACAACTTGGGTAGTAGTTATATCAGTAAGAGGATTGAAACTTTTTTTCTTTTCGGAATGAGCTATTTAGCAATGGATTTGCAAGGTAGCTCAACAAATCCGTTGCGAAACCAAGAAATCCTTCGAGTTTAATGTTTACTTCGTTTATATTTAATTGGATCATTTATGGTATGTGAAAGATATTCTTTAAGATCATATAAGTAGTAAGTGTTTATTCATCTTTACTCTTTCTTAAGAAGAATGTTGAAGTCTTACATATTTTTGACATTAATGCTTATCATTAAGATGTTTGCTGTGTTGTTTTCTTTCACTGAAGGTATTAAAATACATTGTGAAATATATCATGAACAACTTGGGTATTAGTTATATGATTAAGAGGATTAAAACTTGTTTTTTCGTTTCGGAATGAGTTATTTAGCAACAGATTTGCAAAGAAACTCAAGAAATCTGTTGTGAAACCAAGAAATTCGTTGCAAATCGTTGCTATTCCGCTGCAAGATGTAAAACCACAAATTTCTTAAGTGTGAAGCCACAAATGGCTTACTATATGTTAACAATGATTATTTTAGTTCATATTCTAGTTTTCCTTCGAGTTTAATGTTTTCTTCGTTTATATTTGATTATATCATCTATGGTATGTGAAAGATATTCTTTAAGATCATATAAGTGAATAAGTGTGTATTCATCTTTACTCTTTCTTAAGAAGAATGTTGAAGTCTTACATATTTTTGATATTAATGCTTATCATTAAGATGTTTGTTGTGTTCTTTTCTTTCACTGAAGGCATTAAAATACATTGTGCAATATATCATGAACAATTTGGGTATTAGTTATATGATTAAGAGGATTAAAACAATTTTTTCTTTTCGGAATGATCTATTTAGCAACACATTTGCAAGGAAGCTCAAGAAATCCGTTGCGAAACTCAGAAATCCGTTGCAAAATGTAAAACCACAAATTTCTTAAGTGTGAAACCACACATGGCTTACTATATGTTACCAATGATTCTTTTAGTTCTTATTCTTGGTTTCCTTCGAGTTTAATGTTTTCTTAGTTTATATTTGATTATATCATCTATGCACTACAAGAAAACATACTAGAACCGACGGCCAAATCCGCCGTAATCCCGACGTATTTTGGCCGTCGTTTCTCGGAAAAAAAATCCGTCAGAAATCCCTTGCAATTTTCCGACGGATTTCCGATGGAGCAATTTACCGATGGCTTTTCCGAGGCATAATCCGTCGGGGATAATCCGACGGATTTCCGAGGACAAATCCGAGGGTAAAATCCGTCGGAAATCCCTCGCAATTTTCCGAGATATTTCCGACGGATTAAAAAATTAAAACAAAAATATAAAATTAATTGATTTAATTTGTAATATATTTTTATATTAAATTTTGATTAAATTAAATAATTTAAAACATAAATAGAAAATTAAATATATATTTAAATTACAAAAAACATAATTTGTAAGAGTTTTTGAAAGTTGAAAAATTACAAAAAAAAAAATTTCAAATCAAAACGACAGGGGAATAA
Source organism: Eutrema yunnanense (assembly GCA_002933935.1). NCBI lineage: Eukaryota > Viridiplantae > Streptophyta > Magnoliopsida > Brassicales > Brassicaceae > Eutrema > Eutrema yunnanense. The sequence continues at coordinate 92,006 of PKML01057112.1, read as the reverse complement.
TCGAACTTCGATGCAAACCACGCGTCCATCTTGTCATTCTTCGTTTTCTGAGTCGAGAGCTCGTCCTCCAAAATTGTGACCTTCTGATGGATGAGTTCTGGATCCATCGAGAAATCGGCCGAAGAAGACGATGCACGTTGGGTCGCAAGCTTACCCAACCTCGGCCGACGATCTTGTTTAACGGGTACCTCCTACGAAAACAATAAAAAAACATTAGAATTTTTTATTAACAAATAATTATCTAAATTGAAATAATAATCTACATTTTTTACTTACCTCGAGGACTAGGTTGTTCATCTCGGCCCGAGTGATTTCGTTGGATCCGGTGTAGCCATCCTGCGATCTCTGGGTGAGAATATCATCTTGCACCTTCGTCATCTTTTCGACCATCTCCCTGACGGCTCCATCGTCAATTCGGCCCGTCTTCTTGTTGGTGTGCGTCCGCACCATCACTTGCAGAAGATCGGGAGCTTCGCCGTATTCCTCCGTCTACAAAATAATTAAAAACGTTAAAGATAATCGTTTTCTTATAAAAAAAAAACTAAAACCGCAAAAATACTTACCATTTCGATTTCGGTTGTCAAGAAACTCTTTGCCCCGTTGTTGTGGATAGCTTCTCCCTTCCTGCCTCGGAGACTCTTCCGGTTCTGGGAGTTAGTCTGAGATAGAGCTATAGTCTTCTCCTGTTGCCAATACGGGATGTATTCCGTATATACACCCTTGTTCAAGCCTTTTGGCTTATCTTTCCCCTTTTTCCAACCTTTCTTCCACTCGCACATGTGGCGCAAGAATTGCGTCCTAGCCTCCTTAAAAAATTCCGTCTCCACCGTCTTTGTGATCGTATGGTGCCAATTAAACTCTTGCTACAAAAAAGAAATAGAAATATAGATGTTAACAAAATGTCGAAATATATTACAAAAAAAAATAAAGATTTACGTACTTACCGCAAAATTTCGGGTGTGGTTTGTCGAGGATGATGTGAAACATCTTGAGAACCGACTTGCTGATGCCATTCCCGGAGATTCCAAACCTATGAAAAAACAAATTAAATAACGGTTATCAAATCTAAAAAAAAAATAATTAAGAATAAAAAAAATTATTACCAAGTAGATCTCGGAATTCAGAGTTCCGGATCGAGAGCTTTGAGTAGTTCTCGTCCCGGCTGTTGAACGAGCTCCTCGATGATCATGATCCTCGGTTGAGCTGCACTCTCTGTGTCCGGAACAGTACTCTGGCTAGGACCTGCATCAGTACCCCTCTGACGGTCTTGATCGAATCCACCGTAAGACCTACAAAAAATAAAAACGCATAACTGTTAAAACCATATAAATTAACAATTCCACAAAATAAAATTACATATATATTGTAAAAAACTTACATAAAATCTAATTAACATTCCACAAAAATCAAATTAACAATTCCACAAAAAATCTAATTAACAATTACAAAAAATCTAAAAACCTAAGTGAGATCGGATATTTGTGACCCGACAATTGTGAGAAAAAGCCCGAAGAAGAAGAAGACCCGAAGAAGAAGAAGAAACCGGCGGCAAGCGGCGGAAAAATCCGGCGAGTAGAGGGAGATTCTGAAGATCGCAGAAGAAATGAGAGAGAAGAAGTTAGATCGGATATTTATAAAGCTTTCCGACAAAAAAATCCCTCGGGAATCCGTTGGAAAGCAAATTTAATTAACCGCTTCGATTTTAGTTTTTTTCGTTTGGCGGTTTAAATTCCCGGGTAAAATTTCATGATCAGTCGGAAATTTCCGAGGGATTTCCGATGGTTTAGGGTGTATATTATGAAGATTTCATTATTTTAGTGTTTAATAACCATTAGTGTTATATACTAATAAGGAAAACTTTTTAAAAAACAATCAAAACAAATTATTTGAGAGTTTGTAAAAATCGATCGATGAACGAGTTCAAGTATTCATAAAAACAAATAGAACATCTAAGGACATTTACGGTTTTGCTCTGGGTTATAACTAAATAGTTTAAAACGTATGATTTTTAAAAATATTCACATAAACTAGTGTATATTTGTTAGTTCTACATCAAAGAAGACCTAACAACTTCAAAATCTTGCAAATTTGAGGTTCTAAACCCTGAACCGTCGGAAATTCCTCGGAAATTTCCGAGGGATTTCCGACGGATTTAAGGATTTTCAGTTTTAACCGAGACATTTTCGAATGCCTCGGCTAAAACTGATTCCCCCGGCTAAAACTTGCCCGGTATCAGTTTTAGCCGGGGGAATCAGTTTTCATCGGCTAAAACCAAAGCTCGTCCGAAATCCCTCGGAAATTTCCGATGGGCTTTGGTTTTAGCCGAGGAAAACTGATTCCACCGGCTAAAATTTGCCCGATATCAGTTTTAGCTAGGGGATTCAATTTTCATCGGCTAAAACCAAAGCCCGTCGGAAATCCCTCGGAAATTTCCGACGGATTTCCGACGGGCTTTGGTTTTAGCCGAGGAAAACTTGCCAGGGGATTAACGGTTTTAGCCGGGGGTTAACGTTTTTGCCAGGGGGATTAACGTTTTTAGCCGGGGGGATTAACGGTTTTAGCCGGGAGGATTTACGGTTTTAGCCGGGAGGATTAACGGTTTTAGCCGGGGGGATTTATGGTTTTAGCCGGGGGGATTAACTTTTTTTAGCCGGGGGATTAAGTAACGGTTTTAGCTGGGGGGATTAACTGTTTTAGCCGAAGGGATTTAGGGTTTTAGCCGAGGGGATTTACGGTTTTATCCGGGGGGATTAACAGTTAATTTCCGGGAAGAAATCTAGGTTTTTATTTCATAAAAATGTGAAAACATTATACATATATAGATAAATACAATATATTACATAAAATTCATTATTCGGAGCCCGTTGAATAATCTGACGTAGCTGAATCCGAGTGCTCGTCAAATTCGCCGATCTCTTCCTCTGAATCCTCAAATACCTCATAATTCCCGTCCATGGTGAAATCAACCACGAGATCAACTTCAAGAGAATGCTCAATTGGACCTAAGTTACCAATTGCGTTTTTCTGCAAAGGGTCGTGCTCTGACACACCATAATCTCTTCCCCTTGGGTGTATCGACGTAACAGTAATCCAAGGGTCTTGTTTGTTCCTAACCCGGGGGTATCGAATGTAGGAAACCTGATCCGCTTGTGAAGCGAGAATGAAATGATCGTATTTCTGAAATCGCCTTCGAGAGTGGACAGATGTAACACCAAATGCGTCCTGCCGTAGACCTCCTACTGGATTATACCAATCGCAATAGAACGCAATGCACCTCAAGTCGAGCATCCTCGGATAATGGACCTCCAATATTTCACGGAGGACACCGTAGTAGACAACTTCTCCATGTTGAGTTGATATACCAGAATTATAAGTTGTCTTTGAGCTTCCTTCCCGATGAGCCTTAAAAGCATACCCTCGGGTGCAATACATCGGATAAGACTTTGCAATAAACGTCGAGCCTTTCACCATCTCAACTAACCAGGTCGGAAACTCATTCCCGAGAACAGTCATCTGACCAACCTGTTAAAATTTAGAGTGGACAATAAACGACACAATGTTTATATATATATATAAATTATTATTCTAATTTAATTATATAATAATAAATCATCATTTAACACTTAATTACATGATATTTCAACCAATCACCAAAGTCATTCTGCTTGACGACATCAAGCTCATCCTCTGTGTAATTTGGATACCAATCGAGTATTTGGGTCATGAACATCCTGTGCATGAACAAATATTGCATTAGAAAATTAATAACATTAGTAAACTTTGTTAACCAATAAAAAAAAATAATATTTAGGTACCTCTCATATTCTAAAACGTCATCGCAGTTTGTCAGAATATTCATATGCAAGTGCTTTTGCTCCTCCTCTAATAGTCACCGATCCTTGCTTTTTCCACTTAGTCGTCCAATCTGAATAAATATATCGGGAACATAGACAGGATAGCTAACTCTGTTCCCTCTATCATCATGACGTGCGGGGCGTCTACTTTTGTTTGGACTTGCGCTGGAAAGTAGTAGCTAGCAAAGTTGGAAGTTTCTTCATTAATGCTCTGTGCGACAATAGAACCCTCAACTCCAGAAAGATTTTTCAACTTCTTCTTTAGGTGGAACATATACCGCTCAAAAGGGTACATCCATCGGTATTGAACATCTATGGTATGTGAAAAATATTCTTTAAAATCATATAAGTGAGTAAGTGTGTATTCATCTTTACTCTTTCTTAAGAAGAATGTTAGAGTCTTACATATTTTTGACAGGAATGATTATCATTAAGATGTTTGTTGTGTTGTTTTCTTTCACTGAAGGTATTAAAATACATTGTGCAATATATCATGAACAACTTGGGTATTAGTTATATGATTAAGAGGATTAAAACTTTTTTTTCTTTTCGGAATGAGCTATTTAGCAACGGATTTGCAAGGAAGCTCAAGAAATCTGTTGCGAAACCAAGAAATTCGTTGCAAATTGTTGCTATTCCGTTGCAAGATGTAAAACAACAAATTTCTTAAGTGTGAAACCACAAATGGCTTACTATATGTTAACAAGGATCCTTTTAGTTCTTATTCTTGTTTTCCTTCGAGTTTAATATTTTCTTCGTTTATATTTAATAAGATCATCTATGGTATGTGAAAGATATTCTTTAAGATCAGATAAGTAGTAAGTGTTTATTCATTTCTTACTCTTTCTTAAGAAGAATGTTGAAGTCTTACATATTTTTGACATGAATGCTTATCATTAAGATGTTTGTTGTGTTGTTTTCTTTCACTGAAGGTATTAAAATACATTGTGCACTATAACAACTTGCGTATTAGTTATATGAGTAAGAGGATTAAAAGTTTTTTTCTTTTCAGGATGAGCTATTTAGCAACGGATTTGCAAGGAAGCTCAAGAAATCCGTTGCGAAACCAAGAAATCCGTTGCAAATCGTTGCTATGCCGTTGCAAGATGTAAAACTACAAATTTCTTAAGTGTGAAACCACAAATGGCTTACTATATGTTAACAATGATTCTTTTAGTTCTTATTCTTGTTTTCCTTCGGGTTTAATGTTTTCTTCGTTTATATTTGATTATATCATCTATGGTATGTGAAAGATATTCTTTAAGATCATATAAGTGAGTAAGTATGTATTCATCTTTACTCTTTCTTAAGAAGAATGTTGGAGTCTTACATATTTTTGACATGAATGATTATCCTTAAGATGTTTGTTGTGTTGTTTTCTTTCACTATAGGTATTAAAATAAATTGTGCAATATACCATGAACAAATTGGGTAGTAGTTATATGAGTAAGAGGATTGAAACTTTTTTTCTTTTCGTAATGAGCTGTTAAGGAACATATTTGCAAGGAAGCTCAAGAAATCCATTGCGAAACCAAGAAATCCATTGCAAAAACAAAAAAAAATTGTTGCAAAACCGTTGCAAGATGTAAAACCACAAATTTCTTAACTGTGAAACCACAACTGGCTTAATGTATGTTAACAAGGATCCTTTTTGTTCTTATTATTGTTTTCCTTCGAGTTTAATGTTTTCTCCGTTTATATTTGATTAGATCATCTATGGTATGTGAAAAATATTCTTTAAGATCATATAAGTGAGTAAGTGTGTATTCATCTTTACTCTTTCTTGAGAAGAATGTTGGTGGCTTACATATTTTTGACATTAATATAATGTTTATCCTTAAGATGTTTGTTGTGTTGTTTTCTTTCACTGAAGGTATTAAAATACATTGTGCAATATACCATGAACAACTTTGGTAGTTTGGTAGCAGTTATATGAGTAAGAGGATTGAAACTTTGTTTCTTTTCAGAATGAACTATTTAGCAACGGATTTGCAAGGAAGCTCAAGAAATCTGTCGCAAAATCAATAAATATGTTGCAAATCCATTGCTAGTCCGTTGTAAGATATGAAACCACAAATTCCTTCAGTGTGAAACCACAAATGGATTACTATATGTTAACAATGATCGTTTTAGTTCTTATTCTTGTTTTCCTTCGAGATTAATGTTTTTTTCTTATATTTGATTAGATCATCTATGGTATGTGATAAATATTCCTTAAGATCATATAAGTGTAAGTGTGTATTCATCTTTGGATTAGCCATTTAGCAACGAAATTGCAAAATCCGTTGTAAAATTTGTTTTTTCCAAAAACATATCTCGTTGTGACTAAGTAATTGTGTGTGTGGGTGTTGTTTATATAAATTAATATCGCAACGAATTTGCAACATACTGACCTACTTGGAAGCCCACGTTTAAATCATTCACACCTACCATATTTTGCAACGTATTTCCGTTGGAAACTCTATCTACGAAATATTTTGCAACGGAAATGTGTTGCAAAATATTGCAAGGAATATCCGTTGAAAATTTTGTAACGGTTTGCAATGATTTCCATTGCAAACTATTGCAATAGATTTCCGTTGCAATATTTAGTAACAGTTTGCAATGAACTTTGTTGTAAGAATATATTGTTGCTAAACTATTGTAAATCAGTTGCAAACTTGCAACGAAAGCGCAACTGATTATTTTTTGGAAATTTGGCAATGGAATTGTAACTATTTGTTACCAAATATTCTGTTGCAAATTTCTGTATAACCTTGCAAATATTTGTTACGAAATATTCCGTTGCAAATTAGGTATTTTCTTGTAGTGAAGAGATTTTGGACAAGGAGAGCATTCATAAATTGGTTGGTGATGTTAACTATCAAATCCAGCCTACTTTGAGCCTAATACAAGTATTATGCACTTTATTTGCTGCCCAAATAACGTGACGAAAAAGAAGTCTAAGAGTCACCTTAATACACTCCTAGATAAGGAGTTGCCCTTGATCTACACTCTCTGGACTGAAATGAATGAATGGATCTTCGCAAACGATCGGATCTATTACGAAGGAGGTGGATACGAATGGTCACACAAGAGATTGCGGATAGTCTCTTGATTCACCGAGTGATTCAGTAGATATAACACACTAAGGAATCGATTTGCTTGTGAGATATGACACACTAACAAGCTAAGATGTTCGAAGAACAAATGATCTTTACTTAGAAAGAAGACTGCATCGGAGCGTGTATCAGAGCGTGAAGACTGCATCGGCAATGAGATGGCATGCCGAGCACCAATCAAAGGAGGGAGAAATGTGTCATCCTTCTGATGCGGCGGAGTGGAGATATTTTCAAGATCAAAATCCCCGGTGTTGAAGAACCCCGTAACGTTTATCTTGGATTATGTACTGATGGGTGATCAATTCATTTGGCATGTCTTCTAATCATTCGATGTGGCCTGTGATCTTGACTCCATATAATTTACCCCCTAGTATGTGCATGAATACATAGTATTTATATCTGACAATTCTGAATTCTGGGCCAAATCATCCGCGAGCTAGTCTCGATATCTTCCTCCGACCTCTTGTTGAGGAGTTAAAAGAGTTGTGGTCTAATGGCGTCGAATCATACGATGTGTCCTTGAATCAAAATTTTAATCTAAAAGCAGTGCTGATGTGGACGATAAGCGACTTTACGGCGTATACCATGTTATCCGGATGGACAACCCATGGTAAATTGTCTTGTCCAGTTTGCATGGAAAATACAAAGTCATTTTATCTACCTAATGGAAGGAAGACGTCTTGGTTTAATTGTCACCGAAGATTTTTTCCTCATGGTCATCCACTGAGAAGGAATAAAAAAGACTTTCTGAAGGGAAAAGACGGTTCGAGAGAGTATCCACCTCAGTCTTTGACCGGTGAGCAAGTTTATTGCGAGCGGTTGGCTGGTGTAAATCCATCAAAAACAAAGGACGTCGGTGAAAACGATCACGAAAAGAAGAAGTCGGGCTAGGGAAGCAACATAACTGGCACAAGGAAAGCATATTCTGGGAGCTACCGTACTGGAGGGACCTCAATCTCCGACATTGTCTTGATGTGAAGCATATAGAGAAGATTTTTTTTGACAACATCATGAATACTCTTATGAGTGTGAAGGGTAAATCGAAAGACAACATCATGTCAAGATTGGATATAGAACAATTTTGTTCTCGGCCACACTTACATATTGATAGTGAGGGTAAAGCTCCTTTCCCAGCCTTCACATTGACAAAAGAAGCCATAAAAAGTTTACTGGAATGTGTGAAACATTTAGTTAAATTCCCAGATGGTTATTCCTCAGACTTAGCGACTTGTGTTGATATGAACAACCAAAAGTTTTCAGGCATGAAGAGTCATGACTGCCATGTTTTTATGGAGCGGTTACTTCAATTTATCCATGCAGACCTCCTAGACCGGAATGTCCACCTTGTGTTATCAGGTACTAATTAATATGATTATAGTAATTTATATAGTAACCGCGTATATTGTAGGGGTTGGAGCATTTTTCCGGGACTTATGTTCGAGAACTTTGCATAAAACTCGCGTTCAAATTCTAAAACATAACATAGTTTTGATCCTATGCAATTTGGAAAAGATCTTTCCACCTTCATTTTTCGATGTGATGGAGCACCTGCCTATACATCTCCGCTATGAACATGAATTAGGAGGACATGTCCAATATAGGTGGATGTATCCTTTTGAAAGGTTTTTCAAAAAGTTGAAAGGGAAATCAAAGAACAAAAGATATGCGGCATGATCGATTATTGAATCATATATCAATGACGAGATTGCTTATTTCTCAGAGCACTACTTTGCCGCGAATATACAAACGAAATCAAGGTAAATGCTAAATTCAATCACATCATGTCCACTATGCCATTTATATTGTATACACAGGCTATGTATTTTAATGTGAATTACTTTTCACTCATTCGGTCAGGTTAACAAGATTCGATGAAGGTGAAGTCCCCGTATACTATGTCCCTGGGGTACCTTCTATATTTACGCGCGTATGCCGTCCAAGTGGAGAAATGCATGAAATATGGCTCTCGGAAAGAGTCTATCAATGCGCACATGCATATGTTTTACGAAATTGTGACTATTTTCAGCCAATTGAGAGGTATATAAGTTGGCATCTCTCGCACCATGCGTTTTAATATATAATCCACTATATTTTTCATTTTTGTGTTGGTCTTGTATAGTATGTTCGAGGAGTATATTTCTGCAAAATACCGAGGATTATCCGGAAAAAAACTCTCCGCGAAAAGAGCTGATGAATATCATATATGGGTGAAAGAATATGTATGTCTAAATAATATTCATAACTATGCATATATTTATACTTATATATATTTACGCTATTTTTTATATATATGCAGGTTGCTTACTGGAACGCCACAAATCCATTTTCTACTTGAGTTCAAGAGATAGTACATGGACCTTTGAATAAGGCCAAAACATGGCCAGTGTATTTTACAAGAGGCTATTTGTTTCATACGCAGAATCACGGCGCTGGACGAAAGACATGTAACTATGGGATATGTTTTAAAGGTGAAAATTACACTGATGCATCTGATGAAGTGGATTTCTACGGGACCTTAACTGATATCATAGAACTCGAGTACGAGGGCATGGCCAATTTGAGAATCACACTTTTTAAGTGTAATTGGTATGACCCTGTTATCGGTAGAGGCACTTGGAGGAGCAATGGTGGCGTTGTAGACGTTCTTTCATCGAGAAAATACAAGAAATACGAACCATTTATTCTAGGTACGTACTTATATATATAACTTATATTAAAAACAGCCTCGCAAGCGGAGCAAGTTTGTTATATATCGTACCCATACACAAAGAAATCAAAGCAGTTGTGGCTCAATGTTTTAAAAGTGAATCCGAGGGGAAAAATTTCAGGGGAATATGAAAAAAAAGAACCAACTCTTCTGCAAACAGAAAATGATGATGATGTATTGATGACTACAATTGAAGATCTCAAACTCGACAATTTTGTACAGGGAGTAAACCCAATAAACCTTGATTACGATGTCGGAGATGCAGAACCAGAAGATGAATTTCGGTGTAATTTGTTGTCTTCTGATGAAGAACCAGATGACGAAGAACCCTACTAATTAACTATGTTACTTATGTCACAATGTTAATTATGTTATTTATGTCAAACTTATAAACAAAAATTCTATAAATTTGTGGTTTACAATATTGTAATCAAAAATAAAGTTTTCACATTAATTTAACCTTTGTACCAATGAGCCTAACCAAACCGGTTCAGTCAATTACAACATCTCTAAAACAAGAGAACTGATCCCAGGAACTCGGTACTGACGTCAACCTGTATGCTTTGGTCTTTGGAGAATCAGTTTTGAATGATGCTCATCTCTGTGTATTTACATGGTGCAAAATTTGGCTCTTCCTTTTCCTGACTCTGTTCAGACCCTTCTTCACAATTTTATAACAATATTAGGCTCATCTCCAAAAGTCTTGTGCGTGGTGCATTTTCAGCAATGCAATCCAAGAATCAGAACTCAAAACTTCATACGATAGCCTCCACAAGTACCGTAATTTCTGCACAAACAAACGGGTAAGTTCTCTTTGCAAATCTACAATACAAACTCTGTCGCAATATCCAAACAAAATAATCAAAACTAGATTGGTTTTGCTGGAGCTAAAAAGAAACGGCATCTTGAAAAGACTTATCGAAATTCTATATATATGTATATATATATATATTGATGCAGGTTTTCTGTCAGGATATGATGTTGGTATATATATATATTAACTAAAACTTCTAATAAAATCTAAATGAAATATTTAAAACAGTTTGGAATCTCAAAGATTTCCTGCGGTGAATCATTGCCTATTTTGAAAAATTGCATGTGTACATGACAGTTGAGAATCTTACCGTATCAATTGTTTCCTCCTTTTTAGGCTTCACAACTCTTCGGCTTCTCAACTCTTCGGCAACCCTACTAATGTTACAATATATATATATTGTAACCAAAAGTTACAACTGCTCACATATTGTCTGCAAAAAAAGAAAAAATTTCTGAGAACTCAAGACCAATAGCCATGGCAAACGAAGCTTCGCATTTACTATCAGAAATCAACACATCTAAAACAGTTTGGAATCTCAAATTCAAGATCTTGCGTGTTTGGACAAGAGAATGGGATTTGTCTGGACCAAAGATGAATCTACTACTTTGCGATGAAGAGGTAATATCTATCATCTTCTATTATGTTATATTGATTCTAAAAACATTATAATTTGTCTTCAGGGAACAAGAATAGAAGCAAACGTTTCCGGAGAGACATTGAGATCGTATTCTTGGGTGAAGAACTTTGAACGTTACTGGTTCTCACTCAAGGGATTTTTTGTGCTGTTTAGCGATATTTTTGGCCAAACCAATCCACACTTCTATTAAATTTATTTCAAGGATGACACATAATTCAGATTATCCAAACCACAATCATTTCTTGGTTTTCACTCCCATCATTGACATCATCCGAGGCCCAGTTACAGAACGCTATCCTATAGGTATCTTCATTTAGATTCAGAAAATATTCATTTAGATCATAATATTTTGTATTGTTTATATAGTAATATTTTTGTTGTTGTAGATGTTATAGGAGTAATAACTTGGGTTGGAAAGATAGAAAGAAGATGGTCAGATGAATCTTCTTATCAGATTCCCTGTTCTTCCCTCTCAATGTATCAAAGGGTGTAGGCGAATAATGGCATCATAGGAATATCCTACCCTCGTTTCCAATCCTTTGTTTGATCATTCCTCACCAAGTAGAATAATGGAATCGCTGGAAACATTCCTAACCCTCTACTCAGGAGAAAATCATCTCATCTTTTCATGCACTTTTTTTTTTAACTTATAACAGGGGAGAGAGATACTATTACTTTAAACACATGGGTTCCTTTGTCAGATATGAATGAGGAATCAAGCTCTATGAATACTAACCACATCGATGAAGTGAGAAAAATTTGGATCAGGCTTTAAAGAACTCTGCAGGAAACATGGGTGTCTTCTAGTTAACCGGTCAGCCTTTGGATTTTTCATTAGTCGATCTGTAATTGATTTTGTAACAATGGTCACTTAGAAGCAAAGTCAGAACAATAGAGTCAAGAAAAAGATCATAGTCTCCAACAGATTTTGACTCAATAAAACAACGAATGACTCAAAAACGTCAATAAAACAACGAATGACTCAAAAACGACTGACTCTAAGAAAAATAAAAACAATGTCAGCGACTACCTCCCCCAGACTTAAACAACACTATTCCCAGTGTTATTTACCCTAGAGTTAGTAAAATAAATAAAATGGACGAAGTTGGAATTGTGGGAAAAGAAAAATCCAGCGTGATGGAACGGGGAGTGTCGACCGACACACAGCCTGGTTACGAGCGATACCAGGCTTAGGTCGACACAGAAACTTCTTCTCATCGTCATTGATGCATGTGGTGTCGATCGATACCTGGTGGTATCGGTCGATACCGATCCTCTGTAACTGATTCACGCAAAACACAAGACACAAAACATAAAACCAAAACCAAAAACAAAAACAAAAGACTTATATACAGACTTACCAGTGGGTTGCCTCCCACCAAGCGCTTGTTTTAAGTCAGTAGCTTGACTCTGGCTCAAGTGATCAGTCAGGAGAAGATTGAGAACTTACTCCCAGGCAAGTTCTACAACTAGACACTTCTAGCTTCAAAGTTCTGCTCAACATGCTCTCCACAACCTCCTTTCCTTTCTCTTTCAGCTCTGAAGTAAGAATGACTCTAGCCTTAGAGAATGGTTTTGAGGTTCCTTTGCACTTCACCTTGTATTCAATCGAATCCCCATCACACTTCTGAGGGATTAAAGTCATAGAAGCAGCACCCTTCACTCCTTTGCTCTTCACCCTCTTCTTTGCCTTAGATGTTTTGACGTCTTTCTTGGTGATGACCGAAGGACTATCTAGAAGGTCTATGACAGTTGGCTCATCAGGAGGCTCTTCCAAAACATCAACTACCAACGTCTCTCCTGTAACAATGGTGATGCAAGAGATATGTGTGGGAGTTCCTCTAGTAGGAATGGTTTTGTAGTACACCTCCTTGTCAATGTACGAGAACGAGATTCTCTTGTTTGCTGTATCTATAATGGCACCAACCGTAGCCATGAACGGTCTTCCAAGAATCAAATGCCTACTAGATTTTGCACTCATCTCCACAACCTGAAAATCAGTAGGAACCAGGCAATCTCCTACGTTAACCAGCAAATCAGGGATTGTACCATATGGAAGTGAGGTGGAACAGTTCGCGAATGTGATAGATGTCTTGGGAGATCGAATATCAGCTCCCAATCTCTCTGCAATTGCCCTTGACATGACATTGAGGCTAGCCCCCGAGTCAATGAGAGATTCTTTGAATTCAACTCCAGAGATAGAGCATGGATCTGAGAATATTCCTGGGTCTTTCCTCTTGGTCAACTACGTCAGCGGTAGTGACTTGCTTCTTGCCTTGATAAAGAGTACTTCGATTTCTTCCAGAGTTTCTCTGCAATCTCGGAAGTGACTCAGCAGAGGGCGGTACTCTCGAGCTTCTTCAAAAGTCAGTGTGTGGGGAATTCTTCGTACAACCTTCTCAAAGCCAAGCAACTGCTTTGGAGAAATGGGGTCTCTGAGGTGTCTTGGTGGCATGGGGCATGGCGCCTTAGGTTTGTAACCCCTTTCTGCACTCAGCTCGGGTTTCGTTTCAGCAACTGAACTGGTATCGACCAACACAGGGGTGGTGTCGATCGATGCTTTCGCTCTGGAATCGTCCTTGGCAGAACTTTGGACGTGTGTCGATTGATACAAGGGAGTATCGGTCGACACAGGGGTGGTGTTCGAAATTTCATCATCATCCTCGCCAAGATTGACGAAAATCTCTGCAGTTGAGCTCTTCTGCACTCCTGTGTGTACCTCTTTTCCACTCCTCGAGGGGATAGCAGTGACGTATTCGTTCTGTGAATGAACCATCAGTCCCTTGACAGTTGCTGCAGTCTGGGCTACCTGAGTATCCAGAATCTTCTGATGAATAATGAGAGCCTCGATTTTGCCATTCAGATTAGTGGACAAGGCATCCAACCTCCTGTTGAAATTCACTGTCATCTTCTCCTGCCCTTGAACCAACTGTTCAAGTATAGACTCAATTTTGCGCTCAGAAGTTTGGGGTGGTGTGGGGGGGCATTGATACATTTGATCTTGAAATCCAATTCCACCAATGTAGTTAACATATTACACTTCATCCTCTTCAGCAAGACGTACAACCTTCTGCTGCTTGCCCATCAACAAATTATGCACCGAATCCAGCTTCGCATGCACTTTAGCAATCTGCGATCCATCAACACCTCCGTGCAGCTTTTTCCGCTCGAGATCAGCACTCTTGGCGCTATTGTTGGACGCCAAGTTCTCAATATGCACATACGCATCGTCATGATACCTCGTATAGAAATTTCCATTGCTCGCAGCATGTAGAGCCATCTGATACCTCCACTTAATCCCTCTGAAGAAGATTCCCAGCAACCGAACATGAGTGAATCCGTGATGTGGACAATTCCTCTGATAAGTGATATGCTCAAATTAATACCCTAAACAGTACTAAAGCAGTTGCTGCAGTATATCAGGGGTCGAACACAAGAACTCAGAGAAATCGCACAATAGATAAACTTGTATAGTATCAAGTAAAGCTAAGCAGTTCAGATTAAACAAAAAGCAGTAAGCAGTAAACGAGTTGTAAATCGATGGGAAAGAGATAGGTTCAGGGATATTTCTCAGGAAATCAATGAATGCAAAATAAACTAACTAATCAGGGTTCAGGTTACGCACGGTTCTCGAACTCAAATCACTAAAGTATAATTAACCAATTGTCGTTGCGAAAACTATCTAAATCTAAACTTCAGAATCCCAAATTTCTTTGCAAATTCCTAAGAATAAATCAGCCTTAATTCCAGGTTTGATATGTTCACAAATCATTTAAGCCAAATCTCTTTGCGAATAATCAATTTGCTCACCCTAAGTTCTATCAGGTAATTAATCGCGCTGTCGTGCCTAATCAATTATCCTAATATCTAGGTTCTAGGTGATCAATCTAGAATTAGCTTTGAGAACAACCTAAGGCGAAGAACTAATTCAGATTATGAACCCTAAATAACTAATCAACCTAGCATTCAAAGAAATCCCTTATGAGAATCCCTAAACCTAACAAGAGATCTACTCAGACATGGAAATTGAATCAATAAACATGTTTGAATAAATACTTAATAGAAAACAAGAAAGAGTAACAAAAGGGTTCGAAATCTTCTCTCGACGAACAGAGTATCAAACTTGTCTCCCTTTAAAAGCTCTCTCACAAATCCAGAAATAAAATAAAGCGTAGCCAACAAAGTGGCTGTAAAATCCCTATAAATAACCTAAACCACGTTTTGGGGCTTCTTGCAAATATTAAAGACTTTTGGACCAAGTTGCAATTCTTCAACTCTTCATTAAAGTCGTGGGTCGTGTCTGCTGTGATGAGTGTCGATCGATACCAAGGAGGTATCGATCGATGCTTGACGTGAAATCGGGTACTCAGCAACACGAACTTCAGCTTTGCTCCAAAATGCTCCAGAAAGCTCCAATATCCCCAATTATGCTCCAAACGTGCTAAGACCTGTAAAATACTCTAAAACACTACGAAATAGCAGAAAGACTCTATAAAATGGACTTATATCATGGCTTTAAAGGGGTAAAAACCATGATATATCAACTCCCCCAGATTTAGCCTTTGCTTGCCCTCAAGCAAAACAGAAAACTAAACCAGAGAAAGAGGTTTGAAAACACGGAGACTCACCTGTTCAGGAACCATCGCAGAGATCCTTTTCCCAACCACCCAAATGTCACCTAACCAGCTTTTGATCTAACCACCATGTACTTCTCCGTAGACAATCGCAGCTTTTCTAGACTCCACACATTATCTCGCAGCATTGTTCAAATAAAACCCTCATCGCTAGTTTCATCGCTGCAGCCAATGTTCAAGAGCCTTCTAGATTCTTTACCATACAATATCATGACAAAGAACCACTCTTTTTCACACTTTTTGTATCACTTTCTCTCCCCCAGACTTATTCCTTATCATGTTCTTTCTTTTATTTTCAGCTTTGCATATACACATCAAGGTATGAGACGCGAGTATTGATGGTGTTAGTCACCGAATCCCCGGTTCTTCCCTCTTAATGTATCAAAGGATGTAGGCGAATAATGGCATCATAGGAAAATCCTAGCCTCGCTTCCAATCCTTTGTGTGATCATTCCCTCTTAAGTAGAATAATGGGATTGCTGGAAATTTTTCTAACCCTCTACTCAGAAGAAAATCATTGCATCTTTTATGCTCTTATTTATCAACTTATAACAAGGGAGAGAGATACTATTACTTTAAACATATGGGTTCTTTTATAAGATATGAATGATATATCAAGCTCTAAAAACACTAACCACATCGATGAAGTGCAAAAATTTGGCTCAGGCTTCAGAGGAACTTTGCTGGAGACATGGATGTTTTCTAGTCAACTGGTCAGTCCTTGGATATTTCATTAGTCGATCTAGAGCTGATCCTGCAACACTGGTCACTCAAAAACAAAATCAAAACAACAATTTAAGCACAAGATCATCATCTCCAACAAGTTTTGACTCAATAAAACAACGAATGACTCGATAAAACAACTGACTCTAAGAAAAACAAACACAATGTCAGCAGACATCTCCCCCAGACTTAAACAACACTGTCCCCAGTGTTATCTAGCCTAGAGTAGGTAAAATAAAATAAAAGAACAGAATAGAACGAAGAGAAACAAGAAGTTACCGTGGTGGAACGTCTGGTGTCGACTGACACACGGCATGGTATCGATCGATACCAGGGTTAAGTCGACCCGATGAACATCTCATTCGCGATTGGTGTCGACCGATACCAATGGGGTATCGATCGACACTAAGGCGATTTCGAGTTTTGCTCCTTGTTTATCCTGACACAAACACAAAACGAAAAAATAAAAAGAAAAAGAATCAAAAGCATACTCACCAGTGGGTTGCCTCCCACCAAGCGTTCGTTTAACGTGATTAGCTTGACTGTAAAGCCATTCAGGTTGTGGGTGCATCATCCAAAGGCATTATCTGCCCTGTTGGAATTTTGGCTTTTGCCCAATAGTGTTTCACCCTCTGTCCATTGACAGTAAACTCATTGCCTGTAGGACTAATCAGCACGACAGCTCCATGTGGTCTGACCTCCTTGATGGTGAAGGGACCTGATCAACGAGAACGCAGTTTACCAGGAAATAATTGCAAACAAGAGTTATACAGAAGTACATGGTCGTTTGGCTCGAAATGTCTGGAGATGATCTTCTTATCATGATAGGCTTTAGTTCTCTCCTTGTACAGTTTCGAGTTCTCGTAGGCGTGGTGCCTAATCTCATCCAGCTCGTTCAGCTGAATCAACCTCCTTTCTGCAGCAGGCTTGATGTCAAAGTTCAGCAACTTCATCGCCCATGCTGCCTTGTGCTCTATCTCCACTAGAAGGTGACATGCTTTTCCGTATAGCAAGTGGAACGGTGTAGTACCCAGCGGTGTCTTGAAAGCAGTCCTATAAGCCCATAGTGCATCATCCAACTTTGTAGACCAATCTTTCCTAGAAGCAACCATGGTCTTTTCCAGAATCTCCTTGATTTGCCTGTTGGAAACTTCGACTTGCCCAATGGTCTGAGGGTGATACGGAGTAGCCACGCGATGATTCACGCCATACTTCCTCAGCAATCTCTCGAAAACCTTGTTAAAAAAGTGGCTGCCACCATCACTTATAACAATTCGCGACACTCCAAATTGTGGGAAGATGATGGTCTTGAACAACTTAAGAACCACCCAGAGTCGTTCTTTTTACTAGGAATCACTTCCACCCATTTGGATACATAGTCCACAACAACCAGGATGTACCTGTTCTCGTATGACGAGGGAAAGGGACCCATAAAATCGATGCCCCAGCAATCGAAAACTTCAACCTGAAGGATGAAATTCTGTGGCATCTCATGTCTCTTGCTGATCTTCCCTCTCCTCTGACAGACATCACACTGTAGAGGTAAGGCTCATCCCAGTAGAATCGTCTCATCTCACGCATAAACTTCTTCCTCGCATACTTTGTGGGATGCTTGGGTTCAGTCTCTACAGCAAGATAGTTAGCAATGTCAGCATACCATGGTCGTGCAGGACTAGATATAGCAGTTGTATAGACGTCAAAAGAGTTGAAGTGCGCTGCAGGCAGAACTGGTTCGGATCGAGTCTTGTATCGATCGATACTAGGTGAGTATCGATCGATACTGAAGGTATGCACTCGTGAAAATTGCAGATTTTCGGACCGATCATCAAGTGGTTGAGTTTCAATGAAGTAAATACCCTCTTCTGGTAAGAAATCATCAATAGGCACGACTTCATCGACCTTTATGCGTGATAAGTGTTCAGCAACTCCATTTTCAACTCCTTTCTTGTCCTTGATCTCGATATCGAATCGTTGGAGCAAAAGACCCCATCGGCATAGACGAGGTTTGAGGTCCTTGTTCTTCAGCAGGTATTTGAGAGCAGCATGGTCTGTGTGAACAATAACCTTGCTCCCAATCAAGTAGGACCGAAATTTCTCAAAAGAGAAAACAACTACAAGTAATTCCTTCTCAGTGGTGTTGTAATTACGCTGAGCATCATCCGACGTCCTGCTGGCATAATAAATAACATGGAGCTTCTTGTCTTTCCTCTGGCCCAACACAGCTCCAACAGCAAAATCACTTGCATCGTACATAACCTCAAAAGGCAGACTCCAATCAGGTGGTTGGACAATAGGAGCACTCACCAATGCCTTCTTAATCTCTTCGAAGGCTGCAAGGCAATCAGATGTGAAATCAAACTTGACTTCCTTACATAACATGGCTGTGAGTAGGCGTGCAAGCTTAGAGAAATCCTTGATGAACCTCCTGTAAAACCCAGCATGACCAAGGAAGCTTCGTATCTCAGGAACAGATCGTGGAGGCTGCAGGCTCATCATGACCTGGATCTTAGCTTTGTCAATTTTGATCCCTGCCTTAGAAACCTTGTGCCCAAGAACAATGCCATCTTGTACCATGAAGTGACACTTCTCCCAATTAAGAACCAAGTGCTTCTCCTCGCATCTTTGAAGTACCTTGCACAAGTTATCCAGACAATCCTTGAATGACGATCCATACACAGAAAAATCATCCATGAATACCTCCATAAACTCCTCAGTCATATCTGTGAAAATCGACATCATGCATCGCTGAAAGGTCGTTGGAGCGTTACATAATCCAAATGGTATTCTTCTATAGGCGAATGTGCCATAGGGACATGTGAAGGTCGTCTTTCCATGGTCCTCTGGATGTATAGGAATCTGGAAAAAGCCTGAGTACCCATCGAGAAAACAGTAGTATGGGTGACTCGCTAACCTCTCCAGCATCTTGTCAATGAATGGCAATAGGAAGTGATCCTTCCTTGTAGCCGCATTCAGCTTCATGTAGTCAATACACATCCTGTGACCAGTGATTGTCCTTGTAGGAATCAGCTCGTCCTTATCGTTCTTCACCACAGTTATGCCTCATCTGTTAGGCACAACGTGAACTGGACTAACCCAAATACTATCCGAGATGGCATAGATAATCCCTGCCTCCAACAGCTTCATCACTTCCTTCCTGACCACCTCCTTCAGGTTCGGATTCAGTCTCCTCTGACACTCAATCGAAGACTTTGACTCATCCTCCAGGTGAATCCGATGCATGCACAAGTCTGGTGCTATACCTGAAATGTCAGCAAGAGAGTAGCCAAGAGCTTTACGATACTTGCGCAGCTTGCTCAGCAGTAAGGCATTCTCTGTGTTGTTCAAGGAAGCATTAACGATTACAGGGTATGTGGAATTAGGACCAAGAAAACTATACCTCAGATTCGCTGGAAGTGGCTTTAGTTCCACCTTAGGGGCATTCTCTGCGCTCCAATCTCCAAACCCAGCAGCTTGCTTAGAACTGTCGACCAACCCTCCTTCTGGTCGTAGGGTATCGACCGATACCAGAGGGGTATCGATCGATACCGGTGATGCTGAATCAAGCATCTTCGAGTATCCAGCAGTATCGTCACACGAACAGACCTCTGAAGTGGTAGAACAGACCAATGCTCTCTCAAGTGGATCCTCAGGGTGCATCTCCAGGAAGTACCCTTCAGCTATGTCACTGAAGGTGTCCACATAGAATGTCTGTCCCTCGATGGTTGGCCTCTTCATCATCTTCTCCATGTTAAAGGAAATCACCAAATCACCGATGTTGAGAGCTATCTGTCCATTCTTGCAGTCAATCAAGGCTCCAGCAGTTGCAAGGAATGGTTTGCCCAGGATAAGAGGATCCTTAGGCTCAGCATCGTACTTCAGGACGATGAAATCTGTTGGGATCAAGCAATTCGCAATCTTGATTGGGACATCTTCGAGTAGTCCCTATGGAAGTCGCACTGAGCGATCAGCAAGTACCAGCGAAATCCTTGTAGATTGGAAATCTGTCATTCCCATTCGCTTGGCAACTGAGTGTGGCATAAGGTTCACACTCGACCCAATATCGCAGAGAGCACGCTCGAATCTCTCTGTGAAGATAGTGCAATCCAAAACAAAACTCCCTGGGTCTGGCAGTTTCTTGGGAATTTTGTTGAGTAGAATCGCACTACACTCGGCTGTAATCATCATGACACCTTCTTCAAGGCTCAGACTACTAGACACCAACTTCTTCACGTACCTCCTGAAGGCTGGAGAAGTCTTAATAGCATCAACAAACGGAAGCTCCACAACAAACTTGTCTAACATAACCTTGCATCTAGCATCCTCCCATTCCTTAATTCCTTGTCAGCTTAGGAAGTATAGGATAAGGTATCTTGGGGGTATACACCCTCTCCTTGACACTCTCAGGCTCCTTCTCGACATGTGTCTCAGCATTGATCGAGAATGGATGAGTATCGATCGATACACGGGATTTTGGATTCTCTCGTGCAGGTGTCGAGGCTGGTATCGATCGATACTGGTTGGTATCGATCGATACTCGTGGATTTTCAGAATCCCAATCGTCATCTCCAGCAAGATCGAC
This sequence comes from Eutrema yunnanense, assembly GCA_002933935.1. Taxonomy (NCBI): domain Eukaryota; kingdom Viridiplantae; phylum Streptophyta; class Magnoliopsida; order Brassicales; family Brassicaceae; genus Eutrema; species Eutrema yunnanense. Next base: position 70,954 of record PKML01057112.1, on the reverse strand, counting down.
GAAAATCTCTGATGTTAGGCTGTTCTTTGCTCCTGCAATCACCTCTTTTCCACTCCTCAAGGTAATGGCATTGATGTGTGCTCTTGGATTCTCAGTTTTTCCTGGAATATAACCTTCCTGCCTCTACACAGCTGATGCGGTCTGAGCAACCTGAGTCTCCAGCTTCCTCTGACAAAGGTTGACAGCTTCAATCTTCCCATTCAGATGGTCAATCTTCCCATTGAGATCAGTGTACGGATGGTCAATCTTCCCATTGAAATCCACTTGCAGTTTCTGCTGTCCCTGAAGAATCTGCTCAAGCATGGATTCCACCTTATTCTCTGTGGACTTTGGAGAGATGGGTTGGTACGAAGAGTTTCCGTAATTTCGACTGAAGTCGCTGCTTTGTAACGGTTTCTGAACAAACTGTTTCTGAACAAACTGTTTCGCTCCAAAACCAGATTGGTTCCCCTCAAACTTGTATCCACTTTGCTGAGTGTTGTTGTTGAAGTTTCGGTTGTTGTTGTACCCAAATCGCTGACCCTGAAAACCAGAACCACCAACGTAGTTAACATCCTCCTCTTCTTCTTCCACATTAGCGACTTCATCAGCAAAGTGCACAGATTTCTTCGACTTCCCGATCATGAAATCCAGCTTGGCCTGCACGTCAGCAATCTGCGATCCATCAACTCCTCCAGCCTGATTCTTCTGCTCGAAATCAGCATTTTTGGTGTTATTACTAGACGCCAAGTTTTCAATCAACACAACCGCATCATCTGGATACATGGTGTTGAAGTTCCCATTACTCGCAGCATCCATACCCATCTGGTACCTCCAATCAATCCCTCTGTAGAAAATGCCCAGCAGCTGAACCTGAGTGAACCCATTGTGCGAACAATCTCTCTGATAAGACTTGAAACGAATCCAAGCAGCTTCGAATGCTTCCGTCGGACCCTGAGCGAATTGAGACATCTTGTTCCTGAGCTCCTCGGATCTAGCATCATCATAGAAATTGTTCAGGAACACATTCTTCGTCTCATCCCATGTAGTTAGCGAATCAGGAGCTAACAGCTTCAGCCAATAAGCAGCATCCCCACCAAGAGAGTACGGGAAAAGTTTGCAGAAAAGGAACTCATTGGGCACTCCATTGTACTTCATACCAGTGACCAAATCCTCGAACCTTTCGATATGATCCATGGGATGCTCATGAGGTAGGCCATAGAAAGGGTTTTGACTTACAAGAGCGTAATACGCAGGTTTCAGCTCGAAGTCATTCCTCTGAAAAGTTGGGATGCGAATCGCAGCTCGATTAGCATAGAACTGATCAGGTATGTTGTGCTCACCAAGTGTTCTACCTCGATCAACTCCAGAATTCCCAACGTTGGCTTGCGCAGCTGGCGCGACAATCTGACCAACAACAGCAGGAGTGGCAATGACGTTTCCAGCCTCATCAAGTCGCTGCCCTCTCTCATTGCACACTTGACCCTCTTGGTCTCTCAAGACTCCAGATTCATCAGCTCTTAAAACCACTGGGTTGTTCATCCCTGATGTTTGCTTTGTCTTTCTGTTTGCGCGTTCTAAACGTGCTAGCTTCTCTAACGATAGATTGACTAGCGGAGTGCTCTTGTTTCTTCTGGTTTCACAATTAGGCATGCACCTGAAACACAAAAACCAAGAACGTTAGTAACAAAAACGCGATGAGTATCGATCGATACCAAGTGGTGTCGATCGATATCAATATAAAGAAACGACGAGTATCGACCGATACTAGGTAGTATC
>PKML01057112.1:48630-68960 GCA_002933935.1 Eutrema yunnanense | reverse complement strand
CTTAAAACCACTGGGTTGTTCATCCCTGATGTTTGCTTTGTCTTTCTGTTTGCGCGTTCTAAACGTGCTAGCTTCTCTAACGATAGATTGACTAGCGGAGTGCTCTTGTTTCTTCTGGTTTCACAATTAGGCATGCACCTGAAACACAAAAACCAAGAACGTTAGTAACAAAAACGCGATGAGTATCGATCGATACCAAGTGGTGTCGATCGATATCAATATAAAGAAACGACGAGTATCGACCGATACTAGGTAGTATCAATCGATACCGACAGGCTTAGTCGAAACTCGACAGCTAAAATGTAATGGCGAAATTGAGTCCCCGGCAACGGCGCCAAATTTGATATGCTCAAATTAATACCCTAAACAGTACTAAAACAATTGCTGCAGTATATCAGGGGTCGAACAAAAGAACTCAGAGAAATCGCACAATAGATTGTATAGTATCAAGTCAAGCTATGCAGTTCAGATTAAACAAAAAGCAGTAAGCAGTAAACGAGTTGTAAATCGATGGAAAAGAGATAGGTTCAGGGATATTTCTCAGGAAATCAAGGAATGCAAAATAAACTAACTAATCAGGGTCCAGGTTACGCACGGTTCTCGAACTCAAATCACTAAAGTATAATTAACCAAATGTCGTTGCGAAAACTATCTAAATTTAAACTTCAGAATCCCAAATTTCTTTGCAAATTCCTAAGAATAAATCAGCCTTAATTCCAGGTTTGATATGTTCACAAATCAATTAAGCCAAATCTCTTTGCGAATAATCAATTTGCTCACCCTAAGTTCTATCAGGTAATTAATCGCACTGTCATGCCTAATCAATTATCCTAAGATCTAAGTTCTACGTGATCAATCTAGAATTAGCTTTGAGAACAACCTAAGGCGAAGAACTAATTCAGATTATGAACCCTAAATATCTAATCAACCTAGCATTCAAAGAAATCCCTTATGAGAATCCCTAAACCTAACAAGAGATCTACTCAGACATGGAAATTGAATCAATAAACATGTTTGAATAAATACTCAATAGAAAACAAGAAAGAGTAACAAAAGGGTTCGAAATCTTCTCTCGACGAATAGAGTATCAGACTTATCTCCCTTGAAAAGTTCTCTCACAAATCCAGAAATAAAATAAAGCGTAGCCAACAAAGTGGTTGTAAAATCCCTATAAATAACCTAAATCACGTTTTGGGGCTTCTTGCATATATTAAAGACTTCTGGACCAAGTTGCAATTCTTCAACTCTTCATTAAAGTCGCGGGTCATGTCTGCTATGATGAGTCTCGATCGATACCAAGGAGGTATCGATCGATGCTTGACGTGAAATCGGGTACTCAGCAACACGAACTTCAGCTTTGCTCCAAAATGCTCCATAAAACTCAAATATCCCCAATTACGCTCCAAACATGCTAAGACCTGTAAAAGACTCTAAAACACTACGAAATAGCAGAAAGACTCTATAAACGGACTTATATCATGGGGGTAAAAACCATGATATATCAATAAGATTTGAATCGCACCAAAGCATCCTTAAGTGCCTCTGTCGGTCCTTGAGAAAACTGAGAGATCTTGTTCTTGAGCTCCTCGGATCTCGTATCATCGAAGAATTTGTTTAGGAATGCCTTCTTCGTCTCTTCCCAGGTATTCAGCGACCCAGTAGGCAACTGCTTCAGCCAGTAAGTTGCATCTCCAGAAAGAGAGTATGGAAAAAGCTTGCAGAAGAGGAACTCATAAGGCACTCCATTTTACTTGATGCTAGTTACTAAGTCCTCGAACCCCTCGATTTGATCCATGGGGTGCTCGTGAGGAAGACCATGATAAGGGTGCTGACCCACAAGAGTGTAATATGCATGCTTCAGCTCAAAGTCATTCCTCTGGAAGGTGGGAATGCAAATCGCAGACCGATTGGCATAGAATTTATCGGGCATGTTGTACTCACCAATAGTCTTGGCACGATTTACCACATCATTCCCAACATTAACGCACGCAGCAGGCGCGACAGCCTCATCAACAAAAACTGCAGGGATAATCGCGTTTCCCTCTCCATCAAGTAGATGCCCTACTTCATTGCGCACGTGACCCTCTTGGTCTCTCAAAACTCCAGCTGCATCATGAATTAGAACCATTGGGTTGTTCATCTCTGATGGCTTATTCGCTTCCCTGAAACACAAAAGTCAAGAACACGTAAGTAACTAAAAATCGAAAAACAAAACAAAATAAAACGTTGAGTATCGATCGATACTGGTTAGTATCGATCGATAACAGATTTAGTCGAAATTCTAATCTAAAATCTATTGGCGAATTGAGTCACTGGCAACGGCGCCAAATTTGATATGCTCAAATTAATACCCTATAAGTACTAAAGCAGTTGTTGTAGTATATGTACGGGTCGAACACAAGAACTCAAGAAATCACACAATAGATCAGATAGATTCGAATTAAGCTAAACCAAAATATGTAATTGAAAGCAAATACGTAAATTAAATTGTTGTAAGTTCGATGGGAGAAAGATAGGCTCAGGGTAATTCTCAGAAATTCAATGAATGCAGATAAACTAACTAACATGATTCAGATTTAGCGCGGTTCTTAAACTCAAATCACTAAAGTATAGCTAACCAACTCTCGTTGCGAAAACTATTTAAGTCTAAATCCTAGAATTCCAAATCTCTTTGTGAATCCTAAAGTCTAAACCAGCTTTTAGTTCAAGTTTGATCTGTTCACAAAACAACTAAATCAAATCTCTTTGCGAATAGTTATTTTGCTCACCCTAAGTTCTATCAGGTAATTAATCGCACTCTCGTGCCTAATTAATTATCCTAAGATCTAAGTTCCAGATTCGTCAACCTAGAATTAGCTTTGAACACAACCTATGGTGAAGAACTAATTCATATGGTGAATCCTAATCAACTAATCAACCTAGCATTCAGAGAAAACCCTTATGAGAACCCTAAACCTAAAATGGATCTACTCAGACATGGAGAATGAAAACAACATGATTGAATATATCATCAAAGAAATCAATAAGAAACATGAGTTCAGAGTTGTCTCTCCAAAAATCAAAGTAAAATCAAGCGTAATGAAAGCGAAGCCACCAAAGTGGCTGAAACCCCTAATTATAATGCTAAAACACGTTCTGGGGCCTATTGTAATAATTAAAGACTTCTAGACTAAGATGAAAACTCTCCAGACTTTTAAAAAGTCGAGTTTCCTGTTTTCCCGAGCAGTATCAATCGACACTAGGTAGTATCGGTCGATACTCATCCTCTGTGTCGACTCTTCTGCTCGCCAGACTGGACTGTCTTCGCCAAAACTGGCATACCTTTTGGTCGCACCGTTGGAATGGCCTCAAACCACTTCCAAATGAAAGCTAATCCATTGATCGGTCTTGTGTCTAAATTTGAGCTCAATCCATCGGTGGGAAGTTCTTCAACGAATGCCATACTTCTGACGTCTCTGCATGACTCTACATCTCTATATGCTCCAAAATGCTTCAGAATGTTTCAATATCTCCAATTAAGCTACAAACGTACCTAAACCTGTAAAAGACTCGAAAAGACTCCAAAATACTAGAAAGACTCCATAAATATGACCTATATCATGGTCTAAAAGGGGTAAAAACCATGATATATCATTTACTAATTTTGTAAACCTTTAAATGTTTGCAGGTACCCATATCCTCTACCAGCAAGTTACAACAATGAACACAAGATTGGATTTAAGCCATTCTAAGACATGATTGTCTTTGTTTTCAAAGTTTAAATCTTGCTTCATCTTGTTCATTGTCTCAGATATTCGGATATTATGGTTGTGGCTGTTGTTGGTCGTGAACTTAAAACTCATTTTGGATGTTGTTGTTATGTTAGTTTCATTAAGATCAAGATATTTTGTTTTCAAGTAATTATGTTTTAAAGCAAAAAAAATATAATTATGTTTTCAAGTAATTCATTTTTCAATATAACTTATCTATATCTTAATGAAGTGTTGAGCAAAGTAGACATGAAAACACGAATGATTGCGGTCGGGATTTTACCTTAAGATCTTCTATTGAGCTCTAGATCCACCAGAATGAATAGTCTAAGCATTTGTTTGTTCTGGTTTTCGTAGCCGTGAATCCGTGCCTCTTCTCTGACAACAACAAAAGAACAATAGAATTTCATAAATAAAACAAAATCATAGAAAATATTTGTCCAGATTGATCTATGAAACCATGATTGCGGTCGAGATTTTACCTCTACACATTGATCTATGAAACCACGATTGAAAGCCGATCTCACTTCCTGTCTCTTATAAATTTATTTTTTTTGTGTAGGTAAAAAGTCTGGATGCTTGAGACAACAAATATCTCAGGTTTAACCACTAAATTACGACTACTAAACACCAAAAAAAAAAATTTGGGTTGAGGCCCAAACCAATTTCGCAATAACAGAACCTAATTTCCCATATAGCCCGTGAACCTAACTATGAAACTCTAAGTCATGCGTTTTGTTCTTCCCCTTCGTCTTCGATTCCTCTTCCATTCCTCTCCTTCGATTCCCTTTTCGCTATAAAATTATTCGATTCTGCTTCGATTCCACTTCTTCGACTCCTTTTCTTCGATTCCTCTTCTTCATATATCGGAGAAGAGCACACGATGCCTACAGAAAAGCGCGGTAACGGACGGAAGAGAAAAAACGTTCCCAACGTTTCTCAGAGAGCCGGAGGGTCAAATTGCTCCACGTCTTCGTCGCGAACACCGAACCATCTACCGCCGCAGTACAATTTCACGCCGGCACCACCTCAACTCCCCGTCCACGATAAACTGTCAACGTCAGCACCAAATGTCCGGAGCTTTCCACCGCCATAACAACTTTTCGAGAACTCCATGCCTCAACACCATGGACAAGAACTCCCTGCGACTGCTTCGGCTCCACTGGAGGACGCTCCTGCGTCACTACTTCGTGACTCTCATGGTTAGAGTCATCCCTCTTCCTCAAGGACACAGCTCCCATGACGAATATGCTCTAGTGTTGCCGGATCTCCTTGTGGACACGCTTCGGGCTCTGAATGCTCTGCTTATGGTGCCAGACCGGGATAAGTTCAGCACCGTCCTCTCTCCCACACCGACGCCGAACTCGACTTGGTAATTGTATCGCATCTGGTAAATGCGATTGTATTGTTCAGTTAATCCGACTTGGTAATTGTATCGCATCTTGTTCAGTAAATGCGATTGTATTGTTCACCACTGTCTCTTGTTAAGTGTTAGATTATTGTTCTAGCTTATTTGAATCATTATTGTTCTAGCTGTTTTGGAAGATTACTCTCTTTTGAAGTCGTCTCTTGCTAAGTGTTAGATCCTAGCTGTTTCTTATATGTATTGTTCTAGTTGTTTCTTAACTGATATCTGGTAAGTTTATCGCATCTCAATGTTGGTTTCTTGGTTTGTTTCTGCTAAGTGTTAGATTATAAGTGTTAGATTCTAGCTAAGTGTTTGATTGTAGCTAAGTGTTGGATTCTGCTAAGTGTTTGATTCTCAATGTTGGTTTCGTGGTTTGTTTCTGCTAAGTGTTACATTCTAAGTGTTAGATTCTAGCTAAGTGTTGGATTGCAAGTGTTTGTTTCTTGGTTTGTTTGAATTGGGGAACAGTGCTTCTCTTTCTGTTGCCTTTACTTATTAGCTTAGCTTCCAGTCATTGTCTTTCTCTTGCGGTTGGTTAATCTTAGGGTCACTTTGGTGTCTAAGTGTAGAAACATGCTTCTGGTTTCATGTTTCATGCTTGATTGTATTCTTTCCTTACTTGTCTTGTCAAATCTGTAATGTATAGTATTGATCCAAGGCATGTAAGAGATATCACTTACATGCTTCAGTCTTCATGTATCTGGTTTACAGGTTAATTATGTTTCATGTTTCAGGTATCTTCATGTTTTCATGTTTCTTGTTTGCAGGTTAATTATGTTTCATGTTTCTGGTTTCATGTTTTCAGGTTTCATGTTTCATGTTTGATTGGTTTCATGTTTCTGGTTTACATGCTTCTGGTTTGTATTATGTCCTTCTTTATTTCATGTGGGTTTGCAGGTTTACTCGCGACAAGGGATCGAAACTGGTTCGGGCAATTACTAAAGTGGTTTCAAACAAATTTGATGCTCCCTACTATATCTGGATATGTGTACCTCGGGACAGACAAGAAAGATACTTCCTCGAGTTCGCGGTACAGTTTTCTGTCCTATAGCCTTCACATATAGGTTTGCTTGTGATGTTTTCACTAACATCATTCTATTCTCTTTGTAATGTAGAAAACCCACACCTGGAATCCCTTGATAACAGGGACAGTTCAAGGGTATTTCGAGGACATCTGTCATCGCCGGATGAAAGACATGGTTAGCAGCGCGAGGACTAGTCGAGAGCGACCTAATTGGATCGGCTACACTCTCTGGAAAACGATGACCGACTACTGGGACACTGAAGAAGCAAAGCAAAGGAGTCTCACCTATTCCAATGCTCGGATGTCTGACCGTAAAGGTCCGGTCCTCACATCCACTTATCAGGGCCAAAGTCGTATCAACAAATCCAACAAGAAATGGTTAGTAACTTTAACTTTTTCTATCTCTTTAACAACTTTAAATTATGTTTCTGGTTTCATGTTTCATGTTTGAATTGTTTCATGTTTCTGGTTTACTTGCTATCCTTGTTTATTTTGTAACATTGCAGGAAGAGTAATTGGGAAGACCGGTTAGTCTTGGTGAGGTTTTCATTAAGACACATACAAAGCCAGATGGTACGTTTGTCGATAGGAAGGCGGAGAAAATCGTTCAAACATATGAGCAGAAGGTGCAAGAGAAGTTGTCTGAGCTCGTGACAGAGCCTTCAGAAGTTTCGGACGGTGCTTCGCAACCTCCTGCGCTAACAACAGATGAATATACAAGCATCTTTCTTCAGGTAAAGTAACATTTTTAACAGTTCACATTTATAGAGTCTTGGATTTTGTCATTAAGGTTTTTCTCTTACTTTTCACAGTCCATTGAGTTGGATTCACGAGGAACTCCTTATGGAGTTGGAAGCCTCAAGGAGACTCTTCTCAATGGCAAGCGCAAGCAACCGGGTGACTCTTCATCGTTTGTTGCACTGCAAGAGCAACTGAAGGAAGCCCAACAGAAAATCGAAGAGCAGGCAGCTTATAATGAACGGCGTGATGCTGAGATTGTTGTCCATGAAACAGAGCACTCCCGAGCTGCAGCTGAGCAAAAGGACAAGCTAGAGCACTTCTCCTTGGTGGAAAAGTACCTGCGACAAACTGGTCCGCGGTTTCTAGACTTCATGAATTCTCAGTCAGCTCCAGCAACAACTGCTTTGTTTCCATCAACCAATCTTCGTTGACCAGATCCAAGTACAACACCATCTGGTTCTGCTTCTTAGGTTTTGTGCTTACTTTTTCTGAACCTTGTTACTTGTGAACTCATGAATTTGTTATTTTTGTCTATGTTTTGGCATTTGTTATGGAGGTTGAATACTTTAGTTAATATTTTTAATCAAATGTTAGTTTGAATCAAATTTCTTTAATTTTGTAATACAGATTACCATTTGAGAAACAAAACGAACAGTAGCCTATCAGTCGCCAAATAGTCGCAAAAGAATAGCTAATTAGTCGCAAAATTTTTACATATTTGAAACTTGATGTTCCAATTAGTCGCCAATTAGTCATTCACTTAGTCATAAAATAGTCGCTAAATAGTAACTAAAATTTACGACTAATTGATATATCATGGTTTTTACCCTATTTAAGCCATGATATAAGTCCTTTTTATAGAGTCTTTATAGTATTTTGGAGTCTTTTAGAGTGTTTTACAGGTTATAGCACGTTGGGAGCATTATTGGAAATATTGGAGCTTTCTAGAGCAGTTTGGAGCAAAGCTGAAGATCGTGTTGTTGAGTACCTGAATTCACGTCTAGTGTCGATCGATACCCCCTGGTATCGATCGACACTCATCACAGCAAACACGACCCGCGAGTTTTCCAAGACTTGAAGAATTGCAAAAGTGCCCAGAAGTCTTTGATATTTACAAGAAGACCCCAATTCGTGTTTAGGTTATTTAATTAGGATTTTCAGCCACTTTGTTGGCTATGTTTTATTTTGCTTTGGTTTAAGAGAGAACTTAGTGAGAGAGACAAGTCTGAATCTCCCTTCGTCCGAGATCAGATCTCAAAAACCTCTTGTTACTCTTTCTTATTTTCTATTGAATATTTATTCAAACATGTCTATTGATTCAATTTCCATGTCTGAGTAGATCACCTGTTAGGTTTGGGGTTTCCTCATAGGGATTTCTTTGAATGCTAGGTTGATTATCTGTTTAGGATTCACAATCTGAATTAGTTCTTCACCTTAGGTTGCTCTCAAAGCTAATTCTGGATTGATCACCTAGAACTTAGATCTTAGGATAATTGATTAGGCACGAGAGTGCGATTAATTATCTAATAGAATCTATAGTGAGCAAATTGATTATTCGCAAAGAGATTTGGTTTAATTGATTTGTGAACATATCAAACCTGAACTTTAAAGCTGATTTAGACTTTAGGATTCGCAAAGAGATTTGGAATTCCTAGGATTTAGATTTAGATAGTTTTCGCAACGAGAGTTGGTTAGCTATATTTTAAGTGATTTGAGTTCAAGAACCGTGCTTAATCTGAATCATGTTAGTTAATTTAGCTGCATTCATTGATTTCCTGAGAAATACCCTGAACCTATCTGCCTCCAACTGAATTTACAACACCTTTAATTGCATACTTGTTTTCAATTACATCTATTGATTTAGCGTGTTTTGGATCTATATAATCTACTGTGTGAAATCTTGAGTTCTTGTGTTCGACCCCTGATTTACTGCAGCAACTGCTTTAGTACTATTTAGGGTATTAATTTGAGCATATCACTAATTAGTGAATAAAACTATCCGACTGCATCTAGACCCATTCTATTGTCGTTAACTAGTCACAAAGGTAGTCGCCTATTAGTCGCCAAATAGTCCCAGAAGAATAGCTAAGTAGTCGCAAAATATTTACATCTTCGAAACTTTATGTTCCTATTAGTCGCCAAATAGTCGTTCAATTAGTCATAGAATAGTCGGTAAATAGTAACTAAAATTTAGGACTATCTGACTGCATCTAGACCCATTCTTTAGTCGTTAACTAGTCGCAAAGGTAGTCGCCGATTAGTCGTAAAGTTTTGCGACTACTTTACGACGATTGAACGGCTACACACTGTTCATGTGGTGTAGTCGTAATGTCGTCGCCATTTGGCGACTACTTTTACGACTACATACTTTAGCAACTAAATATTAACGACTACATGGTTTAGTCGCTCGTTTGTCGTAACACACACTAGCTGTTTTTTTGTAGTGTATAAAAATAAATTGTGCAATATACCATGAACAAATTAGGTAGTAGTTATATGAGTAAAAAGATTGAAACTTTTTTTCTTTTTCGAATGAGCTATTTAGCAACATATTTGCAAGGAAGCTCAAGAAATCCGTTGCAAATCGTTGATATGCCGTTGCAAGATGTAAAACCACAAATTTCTTAAGTGTGAAACCACACATGGCTTACTATATGTTAACAATGATTCTTTTAGTTCTTATTCTTGTTTTCCTTCGAGGCTAATGTTTTCTTTGTTTATATTTGATTATATCATTTATGGTATGTGAAAAATAATCTATAAGATCATATAAGTGAGTAAGTGTGTATTCATCTTTACTCTTTCTTAAGAAGAATGTTAGAGTCTTACATATTTTTGACATGAATGATTATCCTTAAGATGTTTGTTGTATTGTTTTCTTTCACTTAAGGTATTAAAAAAAATTGTGCAACATACCATGAACAAATTGGGTAGTAGTTATATGAGTAAGAGGATTGAAACTTTTTTTTCTTTTCGGAATGAGCTATTTAGCAATAGATTTGCAAGGAAGATCAAGAAATCCGTTGCGAACCCAAGAAATCCATTGCAAAATCAAGAAAGCTGTTGCAAATCGTTGCTATGTCGTTGCAAGATGTAAAGCCACAAATTTCTTAAGTGTGAAACTACAAATGGCTTACTATATGTTAACAAGGACCATTTTAGTTCTTATTCTTGTTTTCCTTCGAGTTTAATATTTTCTTCGTTTATATTTAATTAGATCATCTATGGTATGTGAAATATATTCTTTAAGTTCAGATAAATAGTAAGTGTTTATTCATCTTTACTCTTTCTTAAGAAGAATGTTGAAGTCTTACATATTTTTGACATGAATGCTTATCATTAAGATGTTTGTTGTGTTGTTTTCTTTCACTGAAGTTATTAAAATACATTGTGCAATATATCATGAACAACTTGGGTATTAGTTATATGAGTAAGAGGATTAAAACTTTTTTTCTTTTTGGAATGAGATATTTAGCAACGGTTTTGCAAGGAAGCTCAAGAAATCCGTTGCGAAACCAAGAAATACGTTGCAAATCGTTGCTATGCCGTTGCAAGATGTAAAACTACAAATTTCTTAAGTGTGAAACCACAAATGGCTTACTATATGTTAACAATGATTCTTTTAGTTCTTATTCTTGTTTTCCTCCGAGTTTAATGTTTTCTTCGTTTATATATGATTATATCATCTATGGTATGTGAAAGGTATTTTTTAAGATCATATAAGTTAGTAAGTGTGTATTCATCTTTACTCTTTCTTAAGAAGAATGTTAGAGTCATACATATTTTTGACATGAATGATTATCCTTAAGATGTTTGTTGTGTTGTTTACTTTCACTTAAGGTATTAAAAAAAATTGTGCAACATACCATGAACAAATTGGGTAGTAGTTATATGAGTAAGAGGATTGAAACTTTTTCTTCTTTTCGGAATGAGCTATTAAGCAACATATTTGCAACGAAGCTCAAGAAATCCGTTGCGAAACTAAAAAATCCGTTGCGAAAACAAGAAATTTGTTGCAAAACGGTTGATATTCCATTGCAAGATGTAAACCCACAAATTTCTTAACTGTGAAATCACAAATGGCTTACTATATGTTAACAAGGATCCTTTTTGTTCTTATTCTTGTTTTCCTTCGAGTTTAATGTTTTCTCCGTTTATATTTGATTAGATCATCTAAGGTATGTGCAAAATATTCTTTAAGATAATATAAGTGAGTAAGTGTGTATTCATCTTTACTCTTTCTTGAGAAGAATGTTGGTGTCTTACATATTTTTGACATTAATGTTTATCCTTAAGATGTTTGTTGTGTTGTTTTCTTTCACTGAAGGTATTAAAATACATTATGCAATATACCATGAACAACTTTGGTAGTAGTTATATGAGTAAGAGGATTGAAACTTTTTTTCTTTTCAGAATGAGCTATTTAGCAACGGATTTGCAAGGAAGCTCATGAAATATGTTGCGAAACCAAGAAATTTGTGGCAAAATCAAGAAATATGTTGCAAACCCATTGCTAGTCCGCTGTAAGATATGAAACCACAAATTCCTTGAGTGTGAAACCACAAATGGATTACTATATGTTAACAATGATCCTTTTAGTTCTTATTCTTGTTTTCCTTCGAGTTTAATGTTTTTTTTATTTTATTTGATTAGATCATAATACGATCTTGGCGAGAAGAACCTTTGCCCAAAATGCTACTTCGTGGATGTGGATCGATTGGTCTCACAAAGGATGCGGAAGGCCTTTGATATTCCTCTTTGAATCTTAAAGATATTACACACCATAAGACACAAAGAATTTTGATGGATATTACTCACCAACAAGATGATCTAGAAAATTCAGAGAGAGTTTTATAAAAAGACTAGATAGTTTTCTCAAATGACAATACAAGAAATATAAAGAAAAACACAAGGCTTGCATGCACAGCAATTAAACAAGCCTCGAAAATTACACAGAAATTAAACACAAGTTTGAATAAAAATAAAAGACTCTCCACGCCATGCCCCTTGGTATTCTGGTCGAGATTTAACTTGTTGGGCTTTGTGTCATAGATCAACAAACGAGTTTTAATGGAAGTGATCTACTTGCCTCGTTAAAAACCTTTCTTTGGAAAACCCGGTGGGACAAAATCAAAGTGGAGAAAAAGAGCACAAGTAAATCACTTGAACCGTTTATTGATCTACTTGGGCATGTGTTCAAAACCAATAAGGTTTCAATTCACCTTCTTCATCCGGGCCCAAGTGACGGCGTTGAGTCCAACTTGATGAAATAGTTTTCCCAAGACTTTCTTGAATCTTTTGGCTTTAGCTCTGATCTTCGAACTAGCTTGTTCAAGTGTTTTCCTTAGCTTTCCAACAAGTTCATGCTTAGATCCATGCTCTGGTTCAAGCTGCTCATCCAAGATCATATCATTCCCTCTCTCTTCAAAAGGATTTGACCTCAAATCCAAAAAATCTGCATGGAAACGAGCTAAGTTAGTATGATTAAAGTTCCAAACCGGATTACACTTACCTTGCGAGCAGATCTTGTGGGTGTTGGAGTTGGTATGTGCTGGTGTTGGAAGTGGTTTATGCCCTCTAGAGTTCGCAAAAACAGAACGGCTATTGCTCTCAGCTCCCAACGTTTCTTCTTGAACGGTTTGTTTCTTCTCGGGTCCGGTTGGCACGTTATTAGCTATCTCAAGATCTGTGTATTCAAACAACAAAATACCACGACCATTAGTCTTAAAATATGTATTAAGTCGAGAGAACTTACCTGACCCAACAGTGGTTTGGTCGTTTGAATGCTTCTTTTGCTCCGCTTGATGTTCTTTGGTTGTTGGTGTAGTTTTCAAAGGCCAGCTTGATTCGGTGTGTGCTACTGGATTTTGGTTTCGACCAATCTCCTCTAATGGTCTAGTTGGTCGACAAAAGTGATCAGACTTAGTGACAAGTCGTTGATCCAGCTCCTCTCTCAATCGAACCAAGTAATTCATATGCTTGTAGCCGAGACCAAATGATCGATCGAAATCCTTCATGTTGGACCAGTAGCTATGGATCGATCTATCCTTGAGTGTTGGTTCCTTTGGATCATTTCCCTTGATCATAGCCTGAGTTTTCTGCAAAAGAAAAGGTTTCTCACTCGGATTAGGAAGCTCTGGTGCATGATTAGTTAAACTCGAAGGAGTTTGATCAAGTAAAAGGCATTTCTTATTTTTCTTTTGAGAGTTAGGAGTTTCACTTATAACCTGTTTGCCTATGTGATTGAGGAGCAGTTGGTCTTGATAGATTTCATGTGGTGACATAGGTACCAAAGTGATCTTCTTTCCTTCGTAGTCGAACGAATACCGGTTGTTGAATCCGTCATGAAGAACTCTTCGATCATACTGCCATGGTCTTCCTAGAAGGATGTGGCTTGCTTCCATGGGCAGGACGTCACACAGACTCTCATCTTGTTATTTGCCAATGGTTATAGGAACCGAGACTTGGCTACTCACCTTCATCTCCTCGTTGTTAAATCATTGAAGATTGTACAGTTTGGGATGCTTCTTCAATGTCATCTCGAGCTTCTTGACCATTGTTTCACTTGCAACATTTGTACAGCTACCTCCATCTATGATAATGCTGCATGTCTTTCCTTGGACGTGACATCTTGAGGGAAACAAATTCTTCCTTTTTGATGTGAACGTTCAAAGCTCTTTGAATCACCAAAAGATCTCCTTTAACAGCAACTTCTTCATGTTCCTCGGATGAATCAGCAAGAACTTCCTCTTCTTCAATCTCGCCATTGTCCAACAGAAACATGATCTTCTGGTTTGGCTCAACCCGTAGAAGTTGAAGTTTCGGTTCTGCCCTTGTAGTTTTGAACAGGTGTGAAATGTTTTGGCTCAATCTTGGGCTTAATAATCTGCTTCTCATCATCTTGATAGCTCGGTTTAGGGGCTGCTCCAGCACCATAAGAAGATCGAGAAGAAGCACTTCTCCTTTTTAGTTGTTTCTCAAACATGATCGCCTTGTGAAGGAGTTCTTCCAACTCAACATAGTGATGAACCTCCAATCTATCTATAATGTCTCTATTGAGTCCACCAATAAACCTCGCCATTGTTGCTTCATTATCTTCTTGAATATCCGCTCTCAGCATAAGAGTCTCCATTTCTTTGTAGTACTCTTCTACGGTTCGGTTTCCTTGGGACAAATTCCTTAGCTTGAAGTGTAGTTCCCGGTGATAGTGACTTGGTACGAATCTCTTCCTCATTAGTACCTTGAGTTGCGTCCATGACTCTACTGGAAAGTCTCCCACCCGTCGCCTAGTAGTGACAAGTTGATCCCACCAAGTCTCCCACCCGTCGCCTAGTCTTTGAATTCTGTGGGTGCGATCTTGAGCTTGATCTCTTGGGTGTAATCTCGGCAGTTGAACACTATCTCAATCTTCTTCTCCCACTCCAAGTATTCTTCTGGATTGTTAGTGCCATGAAATGCAGGGATATTGAGTTTAAAACCCGCCAAAGGATCCATATTATTTGATTGCCTTTCTTCTTGGTCACGCCTTCTTCTTCTCCTTGAATCATGGGACCGTGAGGCGTTGCTATAGTAATTTTCTGTGGCTGAATGGTGCTGGCTTGATCTTGAACCTTCCTGTTCTGATTGCGCAGTATTAATTTTATGGGCAGCAAGTTTCTCATCCAACAAGGTCGACACTTTAGCCATAAGATCGTCCATCATCGCTTGGTTCACGCTTTGTTCATTATGTGTATTAGACATTGAGACCTGAAACAAAGCACAAATACACCAGTAACAAGTTCCTTGGGTAATAGAAATGATTTCACACAACGATCATAAAAATAACCCTTCAAATGCCACTAAACTCGTCTAGAACTGTAACCTGACTGTTCAACTTTATCGAACGGAATAAAATATCAAAATACATTCAAAATTCCCAGAAATAATTTTAACAAATACTAGACTCGTCCTAAATTCCCAAGAAGTTGATTTCACAATTTTATCGAACACCAATTAATTATGAAAATTCTAGCAAATCGACAGACAGAAACGTTTCAGATTCCTACAATCGAACAGTATTGGAAAAACATAACCTGATCACGAAGCAGGCTCTGATACTACCTAATACGATCTTGGCGAGAAGATCCTTTGCCCAAAATGCTACTTCGTGGATGTGGATCGATTGATCTCACAAAGGATGCGGAAGGCCTTTGATATTCCTCTTTGAATCTTAAGGATATTACACACCATAAGACACAAAGGATTTTGCTGGATATTACTCACCAACAAGATGATCTAGAAAATTCAGAGAGAGTTTTATAAAAAGACTAGATAGTTTTCTCAAATGACAATACAAGAAATATAAAGAAAAACACAAGGCTTGCATGCACATCAATTAAACAAGCCTCGAAAATTACACAGAAATTAAACACAAGTTTGAATAAAAATAAAAGACTCTCCACGCCATGCCCCTTGGTATTCTGGTCGAGATTTAACTTGTTGGGCTTTGTGTCAAAGATCAACAAACGGGTTTTATTGGAAATGATCTACTTGCCTCGTTAAAAACCTTTCTTTGGAAAACCCGGTGGGACAAAACCAAAGAGGAGGAAAAGAGCACAAGTAAATCACTTGAACCGTTTATTGATCTACTTGGGCCTGTGTTCAAAACTAATGAGGTTTCAATTCACCTTCTTCATCCTGGCCAAAGTGACGGCGTCGAGTCCAACTTGATGAAATAGTTTCCCCAAGACTTTCTTGAATCTTTTGGCTTTAGCTCCGATCTTCGAACTAGCTTGTTCAAGTGTTTTCCTTAGCTTTCGAACAAATTCATGCTTAGCTCCATGCTCTGGTTCAAGCTGCTCATCCATGATCATATCAGATCATCTATGTTATGTGAAAAATATTCCTTAAGATCATATAAGTGTAAGTGTGTATTCATCTTTGGATTAGCCATTTAGCAACCAAATTGCAAAATCCATTGCAAATTTTGTTTTTTCCAAAAATATATCTCGTTGTGACGAAGTAATTGTGTGTGTGGGTGTTGTTTATATTGATTAATATCGCAACAAATTTGCAACATACTCACCTATTTGGAAGCCCACGTTTAAATCATTCACACCTACCATATTTTGCAACGTATTTCCGTTGGAAACTCTACCTACGAAATCTTTTGCAACGGAAATGTGTTGCAAAATATTGCAAGGAATATCCGTTGCAAATTTTGTAACGTTTTGCAATGATATCCGTTGCAAACTATTGCAATAGATTTCCGTTGCAATATTTAGTAACGGTTTGCAACGAACTTTGTTGTAAGAATATATTGTTGCTAAACTATTGTAAATCAGATGCAAACTTGCAACGAAATCGCAGCTGATTATTTTTTGGAAATTTGGCAATGGAATTGCAACTATTTGTTACGAAATATTCTGTTGCAAATTTCCGTATAACCTTGCAAATATTTGTTACAAAATATTCCGTTGTAAATTAGCTATTTTCTTGTAGTGAAGAGATTTTGGACAAGGAGAGCATTCATAAATTGGTTGGTGATGTTAACTATCAAATCCAGCCTACTTTGAGCCTAATAAAAGTATTATGCACTTTATTTGCTGCCCAAATAATGTGACGAAAAAGAAGTCTAAGAGTCACCTTTGAAGATCAAGAGTCCATTTGAAGTCCAAGGGTTGAATTTTCATTCAACTAGTCTTTATTTCTTTTGGTTTTCCAGACTATTAATTATTTAGCTTTGTTTACATTTATCTTTTCCCGTTATATTCATGTAATCTCATTTGAGAACATAACCATCTTTTTATCAAATATTTTCTTTGGTGAGAGTGATTCTCATTTTGTTCCTTGTGAACTTATCGATCCTTCGGTGTGTAATATCCATAGTGATCAACCGATTTATCAAAAGATTTTCCATCATCTTTTGTGTGGCCATTCGCTAGGCAACATTCGTAGTTGCGTTTTAAAATAGTATTGGGTCTTAGGTTTTATATACCTAAGGTTTGTGCTACACGAGATCGACGAGTTGAGGCATCCACCGCCTTGTTTCTCCGAAGCGGTTTAAGATAGTATTGGGTCTACAGTTTAATACACCTTAGGTTTTTGCTATACGGGTTCTTTGAAGTTGAGCATTTGTTGTGCCTATTTCATCCCGAAAGCCCAATTGCAATCCCGTTTCAATCCCGTTCAAGTCCAACTTCAGAGATTCCCTAAGGACGACCAAAATAAGAGCAGAAGACCTATAAATACATGTTTTAAGAACCCTATTGCGTGTGCATTCGTTGTGCCTTGTTTTTCTTAGTTTTAGCCACCAAACTCTTTATTTTTGTTCATAGTTCTTTGTTTAGGGAGATAGAGATTTCTCTTGAACCCTTTTGTTTATTTCTTATTCTATTGATTATGCAATTCAAAAACTCGATTTTGTCCTGCATGATTATGTCTGAGTAGATTAGTAGTTGGGTTTAAAGGGATCATCGAAGGAGATCGATATGTTCAATAAGGATTTAACGAGATTAACTTAGCTGTATTCTAGAACTCTTTCTCGTATATTTATTATTAATGCATAGATCTAGCGTCATGAACTAGAGACTAATCCTAGGTAGAGTAGAGACACGGAAGTGTTGAATCTAAATATCAAAACTAATCTATAGGGAGTGGATTTCGCTATAAGATAAGAATGCATACTTATATAGTGTTGTGAATGTTTATGAACTTGACTTTATTGCATAATTTTTTGTGTGGCTAGCAACGAAAGCTGACTAGTTAAGTTGTTAAATTATAGGCGTGTAGTGCTACGACAGTAGGCTATACACAATTTAGTGTTCCAGTTCATGGAGTTTGCTAGACTCGATTTTATAAGAACTTTGTTACCGTACTTTGAATCGAACATTCCCCAGAGATATCTCTATCGACCCAACATTCGTTTTATTATTGCTTTACAACCGATTTTTCATTATATATTTACAA
This sequence comes from Eutrema yunnanense, assembly GCA_002933935.1. Lineage (NCBI taxonomy): Eukaryota > Viridiplantae > Streptophyta > Magnoliopsida > Brassicales > Brassicaceae > Eutrema > Eutrema yunnanense. Next base: position 51,091 of record PKML01057112.1, on the reverse strand, counting down.
CCGATTTTTCCTTTTTGCACTCTTTACAATTTGTGACACCAAAATTCTTTTAGAAACCCCTTTTCATTTTATACTTCCTTACTAATTCTCTTTCTAAGGTTTTGCAGAAAAGTGTGCTCTCCCTATGGATCAACACCCTAAGTACTACACCGCACTATTGTGCACTTGCAGACGCCTAGGGTTTTATAAATTTTATAACCTGAAGCTGAGCGGTAAACCCGCATGCATCAAGAGTTAGTTAGCGGGTTCGTCGAGGCGACGAGTCATAAAGAAATCTAGGAGAAAAAAGAAAAAACGAGCTAATCCTCCTGGTTCCACTTTTTCCACCGAGGCGTCTTTAGAGGAATTGTGGCAGCGCTTTGGGATATTCGAAGATATCGAGTTCATTGTTCCCAATCCGTCTGATCGAGCCAACAGACCTCCTACGGATCACTTCACTGTTTACGAAGGCTTCTTTTACTTATGCTTTTGTTGTTCCCAATTCAGGGGCTGATTCTTTGATATTTGAGGAAACACGGGCGTGCTTTGGCTCAAATTATGCCTCGGGGGTTGCATCACCTTGTGGGAATCCTGATTCGGAGCTACGAGTACGACGTCAAAATTGACACTCACCATCTCCAAAATCTTCTAGAGATTCGAAGGGTCCCTAAAACGGAGAAGCTCTATATTGGTAACAAGAATGTTCGGAATATCATCAGGGGTTTCCCGAGCAAGGAAAATGACTGGGAGAGCTATTTTTTCTTCGTCCGAGTTACCGATGCCTCCGTCAAGAGTGATTGGCTTCGCGTGCTCAAGATGAGCTAGGGACTATTCGGTAGTCGACCCGTAGGTTTTGGCTCACTATACTATTTCTTATTGATTTCTAATCTTATCTTCTTGTCTTTGCAGTTCGCGACTTCCTTCCTCCGTGTCCAGATGATCTCTCCGAGGTTTCGTGAATTTGGCTGCTAGGAAAGTTCACTGGGAATATCACTTCTTGCTAAAAAGAATTGAGAAAGCCCGAGCTCTTCTTGTCGAAGCTCATGTCAGTTTGGAATCTTCGTCTTCAGAGGATCTCAGATCAGTTACGGTGAAAATATTGTCGATCCGCGAGAAGAAAGAGAGAGAAGTGACAAAGGCAGCGAAACGAGCCGATGAGGCTTCCACAAAACTTGTCACTGCTGAAACAATTGCAAACGAGGCGACAAGTTTTGAGGTGGCTATCACATAGGGAACTATTGCCGAGGAGGCAAGAAAAAATCTTGTTGGTTCTTCCGAGCCACATGTCCTGAGCAACGAGGAGAGAGAGCTTGTGTTGGGTTTTCCCCAGGCTACTAGGCCTTCTGCTTTGACGAAGCATACCGAGGCGTCGAGCCGAAAACGTTCTGCCTCGGAAAGTGACAAAAACAAGGTTGTTTTTGGTGACAAGATCAAGAGGAAGAAAAGGCGCACAGCTCCTCCTACTGCCGAACTGGTGTCTGGCGAGGCGATAACTTACGACGGTTCTGAAAGAAAACGTACGATGTTCCAATGTGGTCCAGTAAATTATCAAGCCGGGGAATGGGAAAGCGGTAACGTACCATGATTTTGTTGATCGCAAGACTGTCCACACAAATGCGACAGGACCCATCTTTCTTAGGAATAAGCAATGCTGGGACAGCACACGTACTAAGACTCTCACGCAAAAAATCCCTTAGAGACCAACTCTTCAACTTACTTACGCAACTCCTCGTGTTCACTCGGGATCATCCTATATTGGGGACGATTAGTATGAGACGCATCAGGAACCAAGTCAATTTGATGTTGGATATCACGGAGTGGTGGCAAGCCTGGTGATATATCATGGTTTTTACCCTGTTTAGGCCATGATATAAGTCCTTTTATAGAGTCTTTTCTAGTATTTTGTAGTGTTTTAGAGTCTTTTACAGGTCATAGCACGTTTGGAGGATTATTGGGATTATTGGAGCTTAATGGACAGTTTGGAGCAGAGCTAAAGATCGTGTTGCTGAGTACCTGTTTTCACGGCCAGTATCGATCGATACCCCCTGGTATCGATCGATACCCTTCGAGGCAGACACGACATCGCGACTTAATGAAGAGTTGATGAATTGCAGAATTGGCCCAGAAGTCTCTGATAATTACAAGAAGACCCCAGATCGTGTTTTAGGTTATAAATAGGAGTTTTCAGCCATTGTTTAGGCTACGCTTAATTTATTCTGGATTTCTGAGAGAGCTATTCAGGGAGAAAAGTCTGATACTTTGTTCGTCTGAGAGAAGATTTCGAACCCTTGTTACTCTTTCTTATCTATTTATTTGAGTATTTATTCAGTCATGTTTATTGATTCAATTACTATGTCTGAGTAGATCACCTGTTAGGTTTGGGGTTTTCTCATAGGGATTTCTTTGAATGCTAGGTTGATTATCTGTTAGGATTTATTATCTGAATTAGTTCTTCACCTTAGGTTGTTCTCAAAGCTAATTC